>CAJNOL010000044.1:33433-111632 GCA_905250125.1 Rotaria sordida | reverse complement strand
AGAAGAGATAAAATCGATGACAGTTGAACAGACATAAAAGTACAGAAAATTGAGTTTCTTCTATAATGTCTAAATAATCATAGAAGAACTCATCCAAAAAACTAAGTTCAATGGTTGAACACTATGGTGCATGCCGTCAAGGGATCATACATAGGAAAATTGTGAGTGATCCAGAGTTTTATATGATCATAAAACTATAACTACATGAGAATAGTATTGTCAAAGCTGTCAATTAGATGAATTACATGTCAGTATACAAATTCGTTTTATATTAGAAATCTTCTTTAAAAATTAATAAGTATGAAAGATCTTATCGTATCCAACTTATAAAACATAATCAAGTGATCGAATCATTCTTCAATACTAAATCAGTTATTAGTGGTAGATCATTTGCTTCGCATAATAGCAAAATAATTAAAAGAAAAACATTTCGAAAATGCAATATTGGCAAAATTTAATTCTTTTCATCATAGTACAGCACATTGTAAACAAAAAATTTATATTTTCATTTTATTTTGAACAAAATATAACGATAAGACGTCTGCAGTTAAGCTATTAATCAATATTTGTTGATGGATGGAATAGTAACATATCACTTCCTCATAGTGTTCGATTCAAACTACCATGAATATTCAATAGTTAGTCATCTTCTATCTTCTGAAGACAATTAAACTCATATATAGTCGATATAGAATCTTTCAATGATCGTAATTCATTTTTAAATTTAAGTTCAAAATTGTTCAACATACATCATTTATATATTTCTGAATAATAAAGTTTAGGAAAACAAGTGAAATGATCATATCATCATTGATTTTATTTCAACATCTCAACGACATCACATTATTCGATCTTGTGTATTGGCCTGATAATTGTTAATATATCATAATTTTATTTGAAACAAATTTTTTTTTCATGATTATTATACAATTGATTGTATTAACACAGTATAAATCAATTTTTCGAAAGACTTATATTTAATTCAGCAATAAAATAATTGAAATGAGCAATAATGAAATTTAGCAATAAATTTACTGAATCAGCAATAATTATATTGAATCAGCAATAATTATATTGAACAAGCGATAACTATACTGAATGAGCAATAATTTACTTAAATAAAAGGTAAATTTTATATAAAAAGGGACACGGTGGCTTCATTTTGTTATGGGACATTCCAAAGATGTTGTATAAGACAGAGTTGTGTTATACTATACATTATATTTTCGGTCTCTTTCTTTCTCTACATATGTATCTACACCATTCATGCTCTTTCTCTTTTGTCAGATTAGCTGTACTGGTTTTTCTGAAGCCGATCAAAGGAATCATTCTATCATCTCAAATATTGAATGGTTATTCGAATACAAATTTTGTAGATTAATATTTACTCTTTCAGACTATGCAATTAGAACTGTACAACAACCATTCAAAGCTGAAGGTTTTTAAACAAAAAACATCCAAGTCCATACATTCGGGTCTGATGGAGTCCAAATATGAACTCCAACCTTTTTATTCAAAATCCTTCAACTCTGAATGTCTTTTGTACAGTTACAATCACATTATATGAAAGTAGAAACATTGCTCCACAGATGTATATGCGAAACATGGTTCAGTATTCCAAAAAATAAAATGGCCCAAAATCCTCTGGTCGAGTTCAGAAAACCTGGTGCAGCTCCCTACTGTCAGATATATACCCATATTGCTTTCTCTTAGATTGTTCATTTCTTTCTTTCAAGTGATCATTTAGATATATTCTATTCGTATCATATCTATTCCTAGTATATTCTGTCATCTCAGATACCGGTCTGCATGTGTGTGATAACAGAGAGGATCTTATTTTTCGAAAATAAGCACCATATACACAAGATCATATTACGGAGTTAACACATTTATTTATAGAAATACGTAAGAAACAGAGGCAGACCGCCCAGGGAAAAAAAGTTTTATTGACCCAATAAAATGCTATATTTTTTATTTCTTTTTTTTATTTTCGATTGTAACTAAAAATAATACAGTTTTTCTTTTATTTATTGCTAAAATATGAAATTATTACTGCTATTTAATGAATTAATTATTGTACATTTAATAATATAAAATTGCTCAATAAAGTTTTTTTTATTGCTCACAAATTATTGCTAAAACGTATGTTAATTATTGCTGATTCCAATATTTTTATTGATCAAATAAATACTAGTCTTTTCGAAATATTATAGCACCCTCATTATGAAGATAACTACACGATATAATGTTACTATAGTTGGACGTAAAACTTTGTTTTTCTTTCTTTCATATCATCAATCTATGAATAGTAATGTGTCAAATTATACACTCATCTTTCTATTGTACAATATTAACTATTGATTACCAGTAGAGTAGAATGAAATGGATTTGCTTCGTTTAACAAAGATTTTTTTATGCATACTTTTTTTTTTTTTGTATATAAAATCTTTAAGTATGTCTTTTTATACCATGTCCAACGAAATGAATATCAATTAGCTTTTCTATTATGAATTTATACTGCTTTTTTTGGATGCATTTAGTATTATGTGTATACTTATTAATATGGTAATTATTGAATTAAAAAATGTAAAAAAAATTCTTTACAAAAATGCATAAAAAAGTGTTATGTAATCAAAAATAAATGAATATAAAATGCAGTCAACTTCGCGGAAATTTATTAAAACAATCGTTTGATTTTTTACTCTGATATGCATTATAAAAACAAGTAATGATATCTTATCGCTCTAGTTCATAAAAATGATCGACAGCTTATATTTCCTTATTTATTTTACAATTGACATGGATAAATATCATTTACATATCAGCTGATGACTACAATTTTGATTTAATCGAATGTTTCGAACAGGTGCTTTCATATTGTTTGATAAAAAAAAATCAACCCAATACCCTTTTTCAAATTATTTATATCCATGATGAAAAACATATCACATCTACAAATGCCAAATATTCCTTTTTTTTTGATATAACAATCATTACCAATTTTGTTTTAATAGTTTTTTTTTTTCAATGATAATTGATTCGGTAACATGACTGATAGAGAAAAGGTCAGTATTGAAATAGTAGAAACATGATTGCATCATGCTTGTATATGCATATGTATGAAAGTCAATAATGAATATTTTTCACGTACTGATAAGTTAATGTGTAAACGTTTAAAATGCAAAATGTTCGAACATTTACTATGAGAATCTAATAAAAATCAATCGAGTTCTGTATCTGTTCTATATATAAAATATCAGTTAACAGATCTCTTTTTTTTTCTACACTTATCTATATCTCACGTAGTCAGAGGTTTTTAATCTATCAATTTGTGATTAGCGCTCATCTGAATCAAATCTGAAATGTGAATACGTACAGAAGGTTATGAAAAGAAACACAGGTGAAATGAAAGGAAGAAAAAAGAAAAAAAAAATCATAGATAAATATCCTTGTATATATTGACATCGTCAACAATGTTTTTTTTTTCGATGATCAGATTATCAAACCCCTTTGTTCGAAAAATATGATCAAATGATTTTTTTTCTTATTTGTCTACGCATCTTTTTTCTGACATAAGAACGAAAATTCTCTCTTCTCACTTTTTTTTTTCTTCTTTTTTTTCGTTTTGTCGGCTCAAAGAAAAGAATGGGCTAGCACGAAAAAAAGGGCCGAAAAAGAACGTGAATAGTAAGAACGAAGTACAGGTAGTTTAGGTGTGATGAAAACTTCATTTATCGCTATTGCCAACACGACCACAAACATTATACTGCTGTTCTGTCTCGAGCTACGCGTGTATGTACTGTAGCTCGATCAGGTGTAAGAAAAAACTAATTAGTGACTGTCTGAAAGCACTCTTTTATTACGAATAAAGACAAAGATATTAATATTCAACATTAGACTTACTGAACAAAACAAAAAGAAAAGAACAATACAACAAGATAATGTTGGCACGAAGGTAGGTCAGCATAGTTAGAAGAAAGTATAACATATTGAAAAAGAATAATAAAAAAACAAAATTGTTTTCTTTTCTTTTGTATGCATAGACTTGCCTGACGAATGAAAAATGGTAACGCAAAACCAAAACTTTGTCAAGTTCGTAAAGTATAAAAATGCCAAGAACATTTGTAAAAAAAACACATAAATTATGGATATTTGTTTAAACACGAAAGACAAATCATAATGCAAATTTGATTCGAAAATATTTCTCATAAAGTCAATATTTTACTTCTAAAAACAAAAAACGAATGTCTTATTGAGTACTTGACTATTATCAGTCTCATGTATTATTTCGATTAAAGACTTTTCAAGTGATGACAGTTGAATTATAATTAACTACTAATGTCGGTGTGAGATTTGGACATATTCAGTTAAATATTGAATAAATCGAGAATGCAAACAACTAGTGACCTGCAATTTTTAGCAATTGAAAGAAAAGACGTGAGAATATTTTTTTTTCTTCGATACTAAATAGGACAAAATCAATGATTTTCGCAAAACATTCAAAAAAACCTGTATGAAGATGATGAATTCGTTTCGATGAAATTTTAATTTCGATTTGTCGCTTAGATTGACGAACATGAGATCTATATTTCAAGATACACTTTGAGTGATCGTCTTCTCACATTTTCATGTTGAACAAATAAAATTGTGTATCTATTTGATTAAATAGTGTGGAGTTTTATTATTTTTTTTTAAGCAAATTTTCTCATTTGTCATCAAAATTTCATTGTAATGACAGACTATTTTCATATACCGTTGTTTTGAATGTTTTGCTAAAATCATTGGTTTCAAAATGATTTCATCTTATTTATTATCGAAGAAAAAGATCTCTCTATATCTTCTTTTTCAATTACTGAAAACTATAGATCACTAGCTGCATAGGTTCTCGACTAATTCAATTTTTAATGGCTAGTATTTATTTGAGTAATAATTAAAATATGATTTAGCAATAATTTGTAAGCAATAAAAATACTTTGTTTGAGAAATTTTATATTATTAAATGGACAATAATTAATTCGTTAAATAACAATAGTAATTTCATATTTTAGCAATAAAAAAAATACTACATTAGTTTTAGCTACAACTGAAAAGAAAAAAAAAGAAAAATGAAAAATATAGTATATTATTGTGTCAATAAAGCTTTTTTGCTTTAAATGATTTACCTCTTTTTCTTACGTATTTGTATAAATAAATGTGTTAGATCCGTAATATGTTCTTGTGTATATGCTGTTTACTTCCGAAAAATAAGAGGCTCCCTGTTATCACATACGTAGATATATATCTGAGATGACGAAATATACTAGGGATAGATATGATACAAATGGAATATAGGTGAATGATCATATGAAAGAAAGAAATGAAGAATCCCAGAGAAAGCAATATGGAAATGTACCTGATAGTAGGGAATTGCATTGGGTTTTTTTGGACCCGACCAACGGATCGTGAACCATTCTATCATTCCGAATACTGGACTGTTATTCGAATATCCATTTTGTAGAGCAATGTTTGCTCTTTCAGACTATATGATTAGAACTGTACAAGAGCCGTTTATAGCCGAAAATTTTTAAATAAAAAGGTTCGGGCCCATATTTGGACCCGGTCAAACCCGAAACGGTGAATCCAGACCTTTTTATTTAAAAGCTTTTGACTATGAATGACTCTTGTACAGTTCTAATCATATAGTCTGAAAGAACAAACATTGCTCTACAAAATGTGTACTCGAATAACAGTTCAGTATTCAGGATGATAGAATGGCTCACGATTCATTAGTCGGATCCAGAAAACCAGGTGCAACTTCCTACCTGACAGAAAGAAAGATAACGAAAGACGTAGATATATATGTATAGAAAGAAAGAAAGAGACCAAAAATACACATGTATAGTATAAAACAACTCTCTCTTATAATACATCTTTGAAATGTGCATAACAAAATCAATCCATATTGCCCCTTCTTATATGAGATTTATCTTTAATTTAAATAAATTATTGTTCATTCAATATATTTATTGTTCATTGAATATATTTATTGCTCATTCAGTATAATTATCGCTCATTCAATATAATTATTGCCCATGCAGTAGATTTACTGCTAAATTTCATTATTGCTCATTTAAATTATTTTATTGCTCAATTAAATATAACTCATTTTTAATTGAATACATTTAAGTTTTGTGTCAACATTACTTTATGTTTTCAGATGTTGAAAAGCTTTATAGGCAATAACAATAAAAACAAGAATTTTTTCCTCGTTTCATAGAATAAAAAAATATTGGCATCGTTGTATCACATAATATTTCTTTTTTTTTTTTAAATAGATTTTCACCAGTAACATATCATTGTGATATTTATCATAAAGATGTTTATTGACAATACAACGAATACAGATGTTAGAAAAGCGTAGCAACAGCATTTTGATGTATGGTATTCGTCCGAAACCAAGAAAAGAAAGTCTACTTCACAGAAGAATGCATTTATGTAACATACATTTAACTGTTGGTATTATTATTGGTGTTGTTCTTGCATTAGTTACAATTGGACTTCAATGTGTTGCTTTTTTTACACCACATTGGAAAGAAGTTTCTCCCAATACTCATTCATTATATGTCGATGGTGTTGATGCTCTTATTCGTACTGATATTTTAATATATTTCAATTCTGTTCATCGTTTTACTCGTCATTCTTATGGTTTATTTCAACGATGTGAATATCTTTTAAATAATGCATCAAAATTTATTAATGAACCCAATGAAATTTTCCATATGAGTTTAAATAAATACCATAAAACATGTACAAAAAATTTTTTACCATCCTATGAAGATGAAAAATTTAATGAATGTCATAGTTTACAATATTATCGATTTTGTTCAAAAAAAGGTGAAAAAAATTTTGATATTGGTAATGATTATCTTCGTGCAACATTTGATATCTCATTAGCTTCGCGTTTAAATATTGTATCAGCATCTTCATGTGATTGTCATTATCCACTATATATTAAAGCATGTCATGTACTTGGAATAATTGCATTGATTAATTTATCTATAACTGCTTTTCTTTACAGTTTATTTCCATTTCTTACGACACGTTATCAACGTTTACAAGTAAAATGTTTTGGTGTATTATCATCATTATTTTCTATGATATTTATTTTAACTAATTTATTAGTTGTATTAAGTTATTTACAATATGAATCAACTGAATATTTATTTGCTATTGAAAGACATTATAAATCAAGTCAAATTTATAAATTATCAGAAGATACAAAAGTAGCTATTAATCGATTTCTATCAAGTATTAACATTGAAATTGGTTATTCAACTATAATTGCTTGGATTGCTTTTATTTTATCAATTGTTGATGGAATATTATTAATGACTACATGTAAAATAACACCTGATGATGAAAATATAGAAACTCTTTTTAGTGGTATTTCTACGGAGTCACCACGGCAAATTTCTACGATTGATAATGAAGAACATAAAATATCCACAACTCCACTTACATCATCACAAAATACAACTATTTCTCAACATCCTCCTGATTCTCCTTTTCTTCAACGTCGTTCTATTTCTTCAACTCAATTGTCACCAACGACTGTAATTGCTAGTACTAATGAACAATCGAAAGTACACTCATCTTCTCCGTCTTCATGTCTAAAACAATATCATGCAACACGAATCCACTTTGAAGACGAAGTGTGACTTTTTTTTCTTTATTCTTATAAGACTCTTCATAATATTTCTATGATCTATTAAGAAAAAAACAATATGTGGTCTTTTGTTTTTTTTTTTCAGGTTTACACAGCAGGAAACAAATAGAGATAGAGAATTATATATTGTATTCAAATTGCGGAACATATCAATATAGAAGTATGTGTATTATTAACAAAGACGGAAATGATTGTGAATTTTTCTTTTTTTTTTTTTTTCTTATATTTTGACTTTTTTTTTATCATACTGTGTCTTCGATTTTTATTTCCATTATTTTGATGAAAATTTTTTTAATCAAATCGATAACGTTTGTCAAAACGATATCGTTTGTTAATACCATCAAAATTCGATCGTTTTTTGTCATATCGATAACGTTTATCAAAACGATATCGTTTATTCAATAATAGAATATAATCATCATTGTTGTCATTATCATTTGATTCATTACTATCGATTGATGTTGTTGTTGTATCTTTTTTATCGAATCGATAACGTTTGTTTAATTCAAGAGAATTGGAATCCATATTTACTGTTGAACTTTCGGTGCAAATAAATAATAGTTGACTGCCAATCTATCATGAAAATAAAAACAAACTAATATAGAAATATTCAGGAAGTAACAAAACAATACCGTTTTCAAGCGGAAATTAGTACAATGAATAAAAAAAGAAATGGGACGGAAGCATCCGTCCTGTCGATTTTTGCTATTATTTATCGATATGTTAACTAAATTGACATTCATAAAAATTAGAAAACAGTACATTGAAACTCGAAAAATAAGTCAAATGGAAAAGAAAATTTATAAACATAAGTATTACAAACTGAATATGGTTTTATTATTTTCAACTCATTTTATTTTAATAATTTGAATAAAAATTCATATAATTTATTTTCTATACAAAAAAATAAATAACTAATAACTTACGATAATGATGGCAAAGAGAAAGAAACAATTGTTGTGAACAAATTTCATGTTTATAATCATCAGAAGACTTGGATAATGTTAAAAATAAGATTGTCACTGAAGTTTGACCAGCAGTCGTTGATCGTTTATATCCTTCTTCGTTGTTTTATTATTTTGAACGTCAAACACCACAAGAATAAAACGAGAATAACGACATACAAATATATATAAAGCCAGAGAAAATAGCATTTCCGGACCTTTTTGTATCTTTCTTATTAGTTTCTCTGTATTCCTTCTCTCTCTTCTTCGCTCTTTCTCTTTTTGCTCATAGTTTGAAAAAGTATGTCGAAAGAAAGAAATGTAACTGGGCGGAGAAGAAAAGAAACTTCCGCTCATTCGAAACGCATTCTATGACACAGTTTGTCATCAAAATCATAAAATGATTAGTTATTTAACTTTGTATTCGAAGATCGTGCTTGAAACTTGTCACGTCTCATTAAGTGATGCCTTCTTTTTTTTTTATTATTATCTATATTTTCGAATGATAATTGACTAAAATGATACAAGAAAGAAAAAAGAAAACTACTAGAACAACTCATTTATCTAATTTATTATCTTAGCTAAATCTAAGCAAATAGAAATATGTCACGAAATATTCAAATTATTAAAGCAATTATTAATTGATTTCTTTTTTTTTAACTGAATTAAATCTTGATATACTTGACTATCGAAAGTTTTTCTACTTATTATCTAATTCAATCTCTATTAGTGTTTCTTTCCGTTTATCGTTTATAAAACAATGAATTCGTTATAAATAATTAAATTTTATCATAAAATATAAGCACGAAGTTATTTCTTCAATCATCGATTTTCTTTATTAATAAACATATTGATATAAGCAATAAAAATACCAACAAAATATAAATACAATAAAACACTATTTTCATTAGTCTTTCTTTCTTTTTTTTTTTTTTGTGATTTAAACGTTCTTAAGAAAAAGAGCTGCACCACATTGGAGCCATTTGTCTTTATCACTACTACATGGAACATTTAGACGTGTTACAATTTTATCACGAGCTGCACTAAAATAAACTGGTAATGATATTGTTTCACGTGTTTCTTGTTGGGCAACATCCTACAATGAAAATTTTATTAATAATATAAATATTTTTCAATAGAAATAAAATATTTACTTGTGGTATCCAAGCAATATAACATGATGGAAATGATGTAATACTTGGTGAATCCGGTGCACTTTCACTTAAACGTCCATTATCAAATGAACAACCTTCTAATTGTAAACCACTGATTTTAATTGATACATTTTTTCCATGTTTAATTTCACCAGACCATGATGTATTTAATATTAAGGTATCCATAGGTTGTTTAGTTTCTCTTGCTGTTTGTTGTCTTAAAGCATTTAAAAATGTATCAGGACGAAATAGATCAGATAAATTAATTGTTTGAGAAAATATATCACGATCTTTTATTGATGTTGCTATTTGTTGCATAGCTTTAGCTTTTGATACAACAACACGTAAATACTGCATAGAATCTGTTGGACCTTCCCAACGATCTTGCCATGTTTGAGGAGTCTAAACAATATATTTATTATCAATAAAATTACTTATTAAAAAGTTTAGAAGTAGAGAAATATCAAAGGAATAGATGTGCGTAGTGTATGACACGTCATGTACTTGACAAAAAGAATTTTCTATAATTATCTTCAACATATTTTGATCAAATGAGCTAAGTAGAATGTCAAGTATTTTTTTTTTATAAGCAAAAAATTAAGTAAGATCACTTAAAACTAATAATATCTAGTTGACAGTTTTTGATAAAAATAAACGATAGATTTTCAGTTTTTCTTTTTGTAATATTATTCAAATGGCTTAATGTTTTTAAATTTCCTCAATTTGTTAAATAATTGATTTGGGATACTTAAGTTTTTACGTAGCCTATTCAACTTCTCCAATACTTCGTAAGATTCTTTCCCAATGCTTTTATACAGAAAATTGCTCAAGAAGCCAGACGACTACAATTAATTTTTCATACAGCTACTTCTCTAGGAGTCAAAGATGAACAAGTCATTTTCTCAAATCATTTAGCAACTTTTCTGTAATTATTTTTAGCTAAAGAACATGGTTCTAATTTAAATATCAGTACTTTTCAAGTTGTAAAATGGTATATTCTATAAGAATTTTTCTACATTTAGAAGTATTATATTGTTTGTCTAGAACGCGATGACTTGCAAATCAAGACAATTTAAGGTATTGCATCCACAAAAGACATGATAATATACTCTAATACAGAAAAATTCATGTTGAATATGTCAGTTTGTAGTTGGAATATTTTTGAATAGAACGACATTTGAATTAAAGTCATATTCACTAGCTGAACATAATTACACAAGGCTTTCCTAAATGCCTTGAATACATGACTTCCTTATTTCTGCCATGAGTAATCAATTATAAAAACACAAGAGTATCTAAAACCTTTTTGACATATGCCATCTAACAGTGCTTTTTGTGATAATCATTCTTGAGAAAAAAAAAATATTTCTATTTTGATGAACAAATAACGATGTTAAAATCAAATTACTGGAAAATATCGAATTGCCCCAGGATATCAAACATTTCTCTTACAACAAAAACAATCAACGAAAAAAAAGCTCTACAAAATAGAATATGCTACAGAAAACTTTGGATAACATTGTATTTTTTACGATTGATAATTCAATGAAAGTAATCGAAAGAAACAGTTAACTTCTGTATGGAAATAGATTGTACTTGATTTCAAGTGTATTAAAAAGTTGCTGATATTTATGAATAAAAACTTAAAACTTTTTTTTTTCTATGATCAAGAACAAAATTAACTCAGTTGGTTGAAATGCGTAAGAAATACACAATACTTTCTTTCTTTCTTTCTTTTTTTGGTAAATAACTTTCCGGATAGCCTGTAGAAAAACAACAAACTTTTATTTTAATTTATTAAAATCATTCTATTCCATTTGTTTGAATATGAAAATGAAATGTTGTATTATACTAAAAGCTGATAAACAATACTTTATTTACACTAGACTATTAAAATAGGAAATCCATTATTCTACATTATAGTCAATAGAAAGTTTTAGCAAGAATGTTGTGTGTGTGTATGTTAAATGCAAACGGTTATTTGAATAGAAGAAAAAAAGACTTGTCAGCGGAGGTCATTTGGGACTAATGTGTTGAACTCACATATGTTCTTCAACTCTATTATACTAATACAAAATACTTGAAGTGAAAAATCTCTAGCAGATTATAGTTGTTTGGCAATGATAATCGATCACCAGAGAAATGATCTGTATTATTTATTTCTGCGCTTCGAACCCGAATTTTTTCTTTTCTTTTACGGACGCTCGATTTTTTATTGGTCTTATTGTTATTCGCTCATTGTTTTTCATTTCCATATTCCGGTTTTTCTTTAATTTAACTAACAAATAAGCTTGTTGTATATATCCATTATATATCTCAATAAACTCAGAAATGCTAATATTGATTATTCCCCAAAGTTATAACTTGATTAGCTCATGCTTGTTTATATTGATTATATGATGACTGAAATAAATCAGTGTATCATTATGCAACGTTCTTGACATCTTTAATATAAATTTTTATCTGCACAAAAATCTAAAACTACACTATTTAGAACATTCACAAACTCATTTCAGCAATTTAAATTTTAAGCCAGGCTTTAAAATATTTTAGAACGGTCTAAGTTTTGTGTTAATCCCATTCAGCACCTTTTTCCATTACTAAGCAGTCTGATGTCTGTTGTCCTTGATTGTTGTAGAAACTTAACCAATAACCGTTGCCTTCTCTGAACTTTGACTCCGGTTATTAGAGTTTGAGGAAGAGCTACAAAAACCTCATTTTTAAACTTATACTCACCATTTTCTTCGAAAATTTAGGTGAATTCTACCAAATACTGTACTTTTTATACGGAGCGCCTGAATTAATGAAACATTACTATCTGTATCAAGTTGATTTTTTCGAAGAAACGAGTATTACGATAATCATATATCTTCGATATTCATATTTTAAAAAAACCTATTAGCAAAATATCAATCAATAATTTAAATTACACGAAAATAGAAACCGGATCTGTTTCCTATATATAAATTTTCGATGAGTTCTATACTGTTCAAAATTTACTCTTCTTATAAATCTAAAGAAGAAGTACTACAAAGTAGTGTCCTGTGCGGGTACGATTTTTCGCACTTGGACTGGAGCTAATCGATACCCGACAAATACTTTCAGAATCATAGTACAATTTTCAAATCTTTACTTTCTATGACAAAATATACTTTTTAGTTTCTTCCATAAACAGCAACAAAAAGAAGAGATCATCTCAAATTCCACAAACAAGTAATTCAGGATTCACTTAGTGTCTATCTTCTTCTAAAATCTGATCAATTTCGCTAAGTATATGTTTACTTGTTGATGAAATGGAAACTCAATGTTGATGCTAAACGCCATAATTATGAATACATGCATGAATGCTTTCTTCATGTATTCAATTACTTCATTATATGATTCCTCATCATTTCTAGATGAATTTTTATTAAAAAACGAATTCTCCTAGTAAAACAATGTCGCTTTCCACTTTTGTGACTCGTTTTCAAGTGCAATAAATTGTTCAATCATAATCGAAGCTGTTTTAAAACTTGGGAGGGGGGGGGGGGAGTCTCATATATTGACGGGTATTCAACCCAGTTGCGAGATATTACTATAAACTCCAAGAAATTATTTTAATTAAGAAAAAAAAAGTCTAGAGAGATAAACAAAATAAGTTAATATTACATTATTTTAAGAAGGAAATAATTTTTTTCTTTTCTACTTACTTCATTTTGAAGTAAATCTTTAGCATATTCTTGAATTTCATTTGTTATTAAACTAATTCCTCGAATAACTTTTGATAATGATGCTAAATTTTCATGAATAGTTTGTACTAATTGAATACCATTATAACGTTCTAATTGTAGAAATGATTGTATTGGTGATAATGAACCATCTTCAATAGGTGGATGAACTCTTAATTTTATAAAATCAGTATCCTATAAATAATAAATAACAATAAAAAAAGAAACATTTATTTATTTAAATTTTATTAACTTGATTTAATTTTTTCCATAAATTAAGCAATGGTGTTAATAATACACTCCATTTTTCTTTATCAAATTTTTCAACTTCAACATCAGTACGTTGAAGAATTTTTAATGAATTTATTATCTAGAAGAAAAAAAAACCAAACAATTTGATTATTTTAGTTTTTCTTCTCTTTACTTGAGCACTATTCATGCGTTGTGCTGATCGTTCGATATTAGATGGTAAACCAAATAGACTTGGTGCATCTGGATCATCACTTAAATCTTCACAAATCTTTTTATATTCCTATTCAATAAAAGAATAAAATTTTTATTTGTATTTTTATATATTCATTTTAAATAACAAACATTCAAATTTGATGAATTTGGTAAATTAATATTCGATGCTAATTTATATTTCGATCCTCTTGAACCACCAATAATAGCTGAATTAAAGTATTGCATTAAATAAGATTGTAATACATCTGTATCAACTGGATTATCAACACGACCACCATAAACAGCTTGATCAAATAAACCATATATATAATCCCATTGAATTTCACCACCAGCTAAAATAAAGTAAGAAATATTAATGATTGTTAGAAAAAAAAACATTGGAATTAAAATGTTTGATATGAAAGAGAGAAGACAATATTTAGATTTCTACTTATTGACCTTTTACTTCGATTGTTATAAATCAAATTATGTATTTTATATCTGTTGATTCTTTCAATAATATTTATTTGATTTCTCTTTTGCTTGTGATAATCAAATTATAATTTTTTTAAAATTTCGATACGTAGTTCTACTATTTTCTTTTATACTTCTCATATATTTTATTTGTAAATTAAATTGTTTAACTTTTATTTTAATATGAAAAACAAATAAAAAACATTTTAATTTCTATAGAATTTATTTTTCGAAATACAAGAGAGGTAGTCTAATGTTAGACAAAGAAGGTTTTCGAATAATTTATTTCAAATTGAGTTAAAACGTCGCATACTTAAAGCATACCAAAAATAACAATTTTGATAGATAAAAGCCCATAAGAAAGAGTTAATTAAGTTTTTGCTCTAATAAGTATTTGAGCTAGTAGCTATGCTTAATTATGCATAATCAATTTTTTTGAAGACATTTGTTGAAAGTATTTTCGAGTAAACAACTTATCATCTCGATTACAGAACACAATACAGTGATTAACAACTATTTCGATCAATCAAATTTTGTTGAATATGTCTGACTAAAAAAATACGTGAAGCGATAGGATATGTCACACATAAATCGACTCATATTCTTCGAATTAGAAGAACTCCAACCGAACAATCTGCATTAGCTACAGTTTAGTGTAGTAATTTAGCCTCAAAATCAGGTTTCCTGTCTTCTTGTAAAAACAACTGGTAAGATTCTCTTTAAAACATTGACAGATATAGAAAGAAAGCACGCCTCTAATTACCCATATTCTCTAAAGCTACTTATTAATGGAATGGAAAAACAAAGATAATCGACTAATGCTCAATACGTCGCAAGTCATGATGACAACGTCCAACTATATATTTACAAACATGCTTTTACTATTCCGCATTAGAATGTATTATAATTATGTCATACTGACCTTATTTTACAGACAAGATGCTATGTTTTTTTAAGTGCTTGATCTAATTGATAAACTTCATCAATCAAACAGTCTGTAATCACTACATGGAGTGTCATAACCAAGATAATGAATTTTTTAATTAAAGATTATTTGAAAAATAGTTTTCAACTAATGTTTTCAAACAAATAATTAGTGCATGATTAAACATGACTACTAGCTCAAATATTTGTTGGAGCAAAAATTTGATTAACTCTTTCATGTGGAATTTCATCTTTCAAAATTACTACTTTTGATATGTTTTAAATAGATTTATTTACCAAAAAATTAGACAACCTATTTTCTGGCAATTGGAGTATGTTAATGAGGATATATATATATATTATATCAAGCATGTCGATGTAAGGAAGGAGAGAGAATCAGAATTTCTCGATTGAAACTAAAACACATTTTATAGTTCATATTTCCAAAACAATATTCTATATAAAAAGATGAAGTTAACCGTTTCTTTTAAGCTAACAAGCGTCGATAGTACTGATTTTTTTTTTACAGCAATGAGATTAGTAAAAGTCCGAAAGAATAAGAGTTCTTTGGTCTCTTTTCCGAAATTATAGTTGCTTTTATGAATTTTTAGGATTTGAACCAGGTATTGACGGAGATACCTAATGATCGAATTTCGATCTAAGATTTTGCCCATATATACATCTAATAGTCCTTAGAAGATTTTGAAAGTTTTGTCCAATATGGATGCTTCCTTCATAAGATATTAAATTTTCAAACCGCGCTCATATTTCATTGAAAAGTCGAGGAAATAAAGTTTTCCTAGAAATTCAATATTTCATGACGAAAGCTTTTATTTTAATCGAAACTTTTAGGATCTACTACGAGCCATTAGACCTACATATAAACAAAATTTCAGTTCGACATTTAACCATTAAATGTTTCCGTCAATACATTGCTCGGATATTAAAAACTTATACAAATAGCTATCACTTTGGATAAGAGAACCAAGGGACATTCTTCTCTCAGGTTTTTATTAATTTCAATGTGGTCAAAAAATTCGTTCAATCAGCGTTTATCAGTTGAGAGCCTTTGCTCGTAAGCAGAATAAAGTAATGATGGTAGTGTATGCAATCTTCACGGTTCTATCTGTTCAAATTCAAAAGTAAGATCTAAATCCGTGTCCTATAAACATTTCTATTATCTAATTCATACTAACATTGTCTATCAGCCCGTTCACATAATCGATGTATAATTTCATATCCAGTACGTAAATCTGCTTGGGAAAATTCATAAAATTTAGTCCAACCCTAAAAGAAAAATACAAAATTATTATTTTAATTTCTTATTAAATTTCAAATATCAAAAAAAAAAAATACTTGTGGAATATATTTTCTTCGTTCTTGTACAATAGCATGAAACCAAGCAAGAACAAAAAGTATTTGTGAACGTGTAACACTACCTTTCCCAAATTCATCTTGTGTCCAAATTTCAAATGTACGTAAAAGATTTTTTTTAATACCCGGTGGAGCTTCATATGTTATTTTAATACTTGATTGTAAAAGTATTGTAGGAAATTTTGAATGAACTTCTGATGTTAACCATAAACGAAAATCTTTATGTGGTTTTAATGCATTTAATTCCTTTCAAAGAAAAAAAAACAATAATAACAAATATAAAAACTTCATTTAAAGTAATAAGAATTACTTTTTCAAGTGTTGTTAACCATGGTGTAACTAAATGAAGATTTTTTAAACATAACCATGTACCTTGACTTGAACATTTCTTTAAAAGATCAAGTGCTATTTGCATTTGACCTTGTCCCATTGCAATCTAAATAATTTTCAATAGATCATTAATATTATAAGAAAAACAAAAAAAAGAAATAGAAATATTTACTTCTGAATATCGATCTTTTCCAATTATTTGCATAGCTAAATCTCGAAGTTCAGTTGATGGATCAGCACCTGGTGAAATAATAATTAAAATTGGTTCAGTTGAAATTGTTTCTTTTGAATAAAGGTTTTTTAAATTTAATGTTTCAGGTGATATATCTGAAATTCCTAATACATCACAAACAAATAATCTCATAGCACTTTCTAAACGATCAGGTCGAAATGCTTGTATAATTAATAATTGTTGAAATGATGTTGATTGTTTATCTTGAGGAAAATATAATTCACATTCATTAGTTGAATTCCATTTTGACCATGATGAATCATCAAAACGAAGATTTGAAAAAAGTTGAGGAAAATTTGCCTGAAAAAAACACATAGTAAATTAAAACAACAGTAAAATCTATCTCATTATCGAATTTTATTGGACTTCAACAAAAAGGTTGTTGTTCCTTTCAGATCAAATGGAAGATCAACTTTCAACTTCAAACTTTACTCGAACAAAGTTCTCAATGAGATTAGTTCATTGGGCAAGGTGCCTCTTTTCTAGTATCTTCTATTGAGAGATATTCAATATTCGAAACTCTCTCATGTGAAAAAGCAAATTTCGTTTATATATTTATATTTTCATTAGAAAAGCTAAAACTTGCACAATCAACTAATCTCATGCTTTTTTTTTGAAGAATACAGTAAAATATTGATATCTCTAGAATGAAGGCTCGGAAAACCAAACCATTCTAGACTTCTTTATTACTCATCAAATAAATATTGTCTTGATCGAAAAGCAATTTGACACATGGTGTGGTTCCGTCGTGAGCTATTCATAGGTTTATTTGACATTTTATAAAGTTTTGTTTCGCATAATTTTATTTATGTTCATGGTTCAAAATAATCATAACTGTATTGAAATTCTATGTCTACCATTTTAGAATTTTTTGAAAAATGAAATGTTAGATAAAACTGTTATGATTTAGAATGTTATCGATGAAAAAAAGAACATTTCAAGCAGTCGGAACACTTGATGTTGATATACTTTCACTAATGACATGAACTTCATCAACTTTTCTTTTGTCAATACCGTAGGACGTCTAGAAATTATTTTAATTTGAATGTTTATAAATATAGGGATTTGATCTCAACTATTTTGCATAAAACGTAAAGAAATAACAAATTAAGTTATAGAAAACTCATGAATATCGCTTGAATTATTGAAGACCTATTCGCGTTTAAGTGTCATTACGACTATCTATAGACAACATTTTAGACCGAAACTTTGTTATTCGATCTTCCGACGAGTATCTAAAAATAGATTAAAAATCAAATAAACCGATCATAACTCGGCGACAAAGTCCTATGGAGACAAACACTTTTAGACTTTTACTAGTCTCATAAAGGCCTATGTGTGAGTTCAATATGATCTCAAACAGCGTGTAAGGACCAGAAATAAGCATCTACTGTTCAGATTAAGCACGTGCTCATATTTGAGAGACTCATTTCTATCAAAATTCATTTGAATAGGACAATCGAGTGTTCAGTACAATGAGGTGCTCCCATAGAGAAAATATCCTGTAACTTAATATTTACTTTAAATGCTGAAACATCATATGAACGTTCTTCATTAACCCATGATGGTAATGATCGTGTTTCTTTGATATCAACCACTGATATACCAATAAAATGTTCCCATTCCTAAATTAATATACGTATTAACTTTTTTTTGTGATCAAAAGAAAATATTTTTTTTTGTCTTATTTACATTATCAGGAATTTTTTTGGGAAACATTCCATGTGCTAAATGCATTGCAAACATTAAACGATCAGATTTAAATAATGATCGAGTAATGCATGTATATGTCGTACGAAGTTGATTTCTTCCTAAAGATAATGTTCGATCATGTGATGAACTTTTCTATAAAATAATAAATAATTATTAAGAATATAAATAAGTATTTGAATAACAAACGTCGGTTTCTGCAAGATTACGTTGAAATAAACGTAAAAAAGCAGCTAAACTGAATTGATACATGTTATTAAGTTTAGCTAAATCGGATATAACAAAAAATAATTTGCTACCATGTTTAGCAAGTGGTAAATAATCATTTCTTTCCTAAATTAATTATATTAAATAATCATTTATTGAATTAAAATCTTTTATTTTTTTTTTTTTACTTTATCAAGATCTTCACTGAGTTTAACAGATTCTTCAAGAGAATTTGTTATTGTTGCTGATTTTTCTTTTGTACTATTTAATGATTGTAATAATTCTTTATTTTCTAAAATATTACCAGTTGCATTGGCTAAATCCTTTAAAAACAAAATAATGTTTTTTGTTTTCTTTAATTTAAAAAAGTTTTTTATACTTCAAGTAATTGATCTTCTAATTTTGCTAATTCAATTTTAAGTTCTTCTTCTTTACGAAGTAATTCAGTTTTGCGAACTTCTAATTCAGGTTTTTCATGTTGAATTGCTATTGCCAAAAGCTAAAACGATAATTCATAGGATATATATATATAAAATAAACTCTAAGACAAAATACTTTTAACAAAACCTCTTCTGATAGGAAATAAGAAAGTTAAACATAGCAAAGAATAGTCTTCTACAGACAAGAATAGAAGTTTAATACATTATTCTTTATAATTTGATTCCTTTTTAAGGATATTTTTCTCTTTCCGATGTTTCTAGAGAATAGTACATTCGAAAAATTTGAGATTTTCAAGACAGCTAGATCTTGACGAGTAGAACAGAAGTTGTCATCTTGGATACTGTTATTGGAATCATAAAGGTGAAAAATGGCTCCCCCATTTCTCTAAGATGCTTTGTTCAATCGAGCTGAATTTTTTTTTACAAGCACTAGAACACTGTTTCAGATGGATACCTTTTTTTTTTGTCTTTCTAATAAAACCGCTAAAATATCGAAGGTACCCTAAAATTTGCATATGTTTTTTTGAATAGCGTTACCAGAAATCAGTAGAACAATATTTTTTGAAACAAAAAAGTACCTATCCAAAAGAGTGTATAGTATATGTGAAAAAAATTTCGGCTCAGTCAGATGTGCTAGATCGAAAGATGAGGGTATTTCTACACTTTTTTCATGGAAAAGTTGGTTTGCGCAAAATAAGAACCAATATTCAGCTTTCGTTATTACTGTTACATAAATTTGATTTCTCGGCGAATTATTTTAATATTTAAAGGCAAGTTTTGGATCCCAATAGATACTTAATAGATAGATACAAAAAAAAAATTCGGATCACGAAAAGACGAAGGATACTCTTGACTCAAATCATTTTTGTTAACTGAAAAACGAATTGAGCCTATCCTGCGATATTTTCTACTAACAGAATTTATGCTTTAGTTTATTTGAATCTTCAACATTCATAATTCACTCAGGTCCGTATTTCAACAAAATTATTAAAGTTCCTCACATAAAATTGGAAGTATAACGATATATACTTCATCCTGTCATGAACAGTCAAAAGTTAGAACATCTGACTGCTTGTACTATGTAAAGATACGAATACTACACAACAACAGAATTAAATCTAAAAGACTCGTATACAATAGTATTCAGAACTGATCATACTTCTAACCGATCATTTTATTTTTCTAATATGTCCAGATGATTTTGCTAACATACTAGAAATACTTAATGTGATGTGCTTTGATTTCATTCAAAATTGATCATAAATCAAACGCAAAATTGCTGAATATTGTATTTTGTATTTCATCTTTTTCAACAAGCCATAACACATTTTAAAAAATGCAACTTCTTGACCAAAACGATAAAATACAAGATTTTTAATCGTCATATGCCCACACATTTCTGCATGTGATGTATGATCAATTTTGAACGTCATTGTATGCTATCATATCTTTATGGAAGCATTATTTAAAAAATGAATTTCTACATTTCAGTAGATATTTCGATTGATTTGATCTTGTAAAAAAAAAAATCTCCTCTTACTTGTCCAGTAAGTCCAGCACGTGTTGTTGTAAAATTGACTTCATTAACAATAGCTTCCATATCTGGTAATAATTCTGGTGTTGGATTTCTTGTCGTTAAATAAATTCTAAAATCAGGATTATAATCAATAATTTTTTCACCAATTTGTACAACATGTCTTGGACCTTGTGAAGCTAAATCTTTTCTTAATATTGGATAAAGTACTGGTTCAACACCATCAACTTCTTGTACAATTAATGTTTTTCCAAAACGTACAGCTAATTCTAATTGTGTTGTAAAATTATTATCTTGTTGATTAATAACTTCAACTTTTTTATTTTTTAAATGTGTTTTTAACCAATCTGTTGCACGTGATGATGGATCAACAAGAAAAGGACATAATTGTGAATGAAGTATAACCATAGCATTTTCCATTGATAATTCATCAGATGGTAAACCTTGACTTTTCCATACTAATTGTTCACTTTCAGTTGATAAAAATTTTCTTATATCAAATTTTTCATCAACATTTAATATTTGTTTCCATTTATTCATATAATTAAGACGTTTATCTTCAGATTGACTAGCTAAATATGTTATAAAACCAGCAGATAATAAAGAAAGTTTAGGTAAAATTTTTAATTGTTCATTTAAATCATTGACTTGAGCTGACCATCTTAAAAAAAAAAAAAGAACACGACTGTTTTATTTATCAATAAAATAATAACTCGTCTTTTCTTACCGATAAAATTCTCCTTCAAGTTTTCCGACAAGATTTTGTGCAGCTTCAATTGTTTCTTTAGCTTTTTCTAAATCAACTTTTAAACGTTGAGCTTCATTGGTTGTTCTAGAAAATTCAATATACAAAACATTTATTCATATAAAAATTCGAACAAACTTTTCAAATGTCGTTCGATATTTTTCAACTTTATCATCAACTTGTTTTAATTCATGACTTAATTCTTCCATTTTTCTTGTTGAATTTTCTAAACTCCTATAAATAAAAAAATTTATTAATATCGTTTTTTATTTTATCTTAGACAAAGGACTTTGTTGAAGAAAGATAATTACTCTTCATTTGAAAAGTTATCAATGCCGTTCTGTAAGAGCAATTTATGACGCATAGGATGGCATATAGGAAATCGCTTTTTCGTTATGTTTTAATATTCTGAAAAGTCATATACCAATTAAGGGATATTATCGTGATTGTGAGTTATATGACCAAGTATTAAGATTTAGTATGTCCAACCTATATCAAATTTTATTTAAAGTTACTTCAATAGAGTTTTATCTGGCCTTCAATTGTATGTATCTAATAATAATCATAGTAGCTTTCTTCGTACTCAAAATCTTAGTATTCTCGTCCTGAGGCAAAGGCAACCAATCGGACAAATTTTCTCAGAAACTGTATGCTACCAAACTCTATAAGTATAGTAATTGATTCTTCTCTGAATTGATGTACATCATAGTCAAAATCAGCCAATCAATGTAAAAAAAAGGCGAATTTTTCGATTCCTAAGGGTGGAAAAGTATACGAGTTTTGCAATAAATACTTTTTGGATGAAAAAGTTTCTCTCTATTAATAATAAGTTCATCATGTCCTATTATATAATACATATAGATCGTTAGAAAATGGCAAAAGAACTTGTTGCTTTCAAACTTCTGAAGGAAAGTGCGAGGATTTTCAATATTTTTAATTCTCATAGGAAACCAAACATATATTGAATCCAATAGAGCACAATGTTCTAGTTCTACATATCTCATATGGTTGGGGATGATGAACTTGTTATTAATAGTTTAAAATCTTTTCCCTCGAAAAACATTTATGACAAAACGCGTATACTTTTCCGTTCTTCAGAATCAAAAAACTGGTCTGCTTCAGGCATTAAGTAGCTGATTTGATCATGACGCACATCAATTCAGAGGAGAATCAATCAATATACTCATAGAGCTCGATGGCACATGATTTTCGAGAAAACTACATGATTGATTGCCTTTGCCCTCTGGAACAGAATACTAGGGTTTTGAGTACGAAGAAAACTACTGTAATTGTTATTAGATATACATGATTGAAGACGCGACAGACTCTACTGAAGTAACTTTAAACAAAATTTAATATACGCTGGTTTGAAAATATACTGAGTCCCAATACTTGGTCATATCCCCTATAATAGCTATAATATCTCTTAAATGGTATGTAGCTTCTCAGAATATTAAAACTGGATTGAAAAGCAATTTCCTATATGCCATTCAATGCGACACGAGTAGTTCTATAGAACAGTATAGATGCCTTTTCAAATGAAGGATGATCATCTTATCTGACGAGGTAGGTGTTTTTTTTATCTCTTACTTTTTTAATTTATTTTGTTTTTCTTCTAATGGACGAATTCTTTCTAATACTTTCGAATACTTAACATTAGCTACAACCCATGTAGCAAGTGGACCAGCTACTTGTGATGCTTTAGCAGCATTTTCTTGAGTAAATGAATCAGCTTTTTTACGTAATAATTGTTCAACTGATTCACGATTTTCAGCAGTTACATTTCGAGGATCAAAATTCATAATTTCTTCTTTTACACCACGTTTACCTAAGAAACTAAAACAAAAAAATCAAAAGAAGTTTTCTTTTCTTATATCGAAAATAAAAAAAAAGAAATTACCCTTTCATCGATGTCCATGATGTATCAAGTACACCCATTAATTTTAAAACGCCTTCGAGAATATCTTTAATAACATCTGGTGGTGCACGTAATGAACGAATTTCAACTAATGTTTCTGATCTTATACTACCAACAGCTTGTTTAGCTTGATCAACTAATGGTTGAGTTTCGGCTAATTCATCATCAATTTCACGTTTTTGACGTTCAATAAAAACAGTTTCTTCATTAACTTTAACGGCAAGATGTTCCATTTCGGTTTTTTGTGTACCAGCATCCTGTTAACAAAAAAAAAATACTTTTTTGTCTAATGATCAAAAGAATAATTCAATAGATGAAGATTTATAGTTTAGAATAGAATTTCAAAAGATGAAGTATGTAAAACATTTCCTATTGAAAATCTAATATAAAAGATTTTAAAAAAATTCGGATTTAGTTTTTAATTAAGAGAATATCTAATCGACTTGCGTGTATTTTTTTCAGAGTTAAAATTAATTTTAAAATTAGAATTATATTTTAGAAAGAAAATCTATATTGAAATAAAATAATCTTCAAAAGAATAAATAGAAAAAGCAAAATTCAATAATTTCTTCCTGATTTATCCAACAGTATTATCCTTCATAGACCCGTTATTGCGTATAAAAATCAAAGAATTTCTTCATAAATGATTTGAACTTTTTCAAATCAAATCATATTACACTGCACAAAAGTAAAAAAATGAACAATGGTTTGATTTGTTGATTTATTCTACTAACAACAGCAGCGATCTAAAAGCTCCATTGCAGAGAAATAAGTTTCGAAATTTTTAATTTTCAATTTCTTTTAGTAATCATTATTTCATAGATTAGAATTTCTTGAAGCATTCAGATCAGTAAATTTAATTTTTATGAGTGTTTGGAAAAAAAAAAAATTTCATTAGAAATACGTTTCTTATTGTTAATTCGCATTTAAAAAACTATCATATCTCGATATTAGATTATTGTAACGAAGATGCGCGATCTGTTTCTGTTATTCATCGTAAAACAAACATTTTACTAAGAACTATCTATTACAATAGAGATAAAGCTATCGAATAATGTATTCGACGTAACAATGAAATAACTTTTTAAGAAACAAATGAAAAGTTATCGAAAACAATTCAAACATCGATTTCTACATCGGCCATAAGTCGTCATCTTCATCAACATTGTTATAAAAATGTTTTATCAAAGAATACTAAAATATGAAAACCTCATGTAATAATTCGGGTGTAAATTCGATAGGAAATTTTTGGTCCGTCATGCAACATAATACTGAAAAAATAAAATCCAAAAATATTAATGAATCCGAGCTTTTTTTTAGCTGAAGAATTTCAAAGTATTTCGAAGATGGTACATATACAAGAAAAATATTTGTAGAACAACATATGCAAGATTTTTTTTGCAAAATGTCTGTATTACAGGATGTCTCAATGATCAATCGTGAAATAAAATTGCAATAACACTTCAACGATTCATATGAGATTTTCATCATGTCATAGTAAATTCTCGGAAATTTTATTTCATATGATTTTACTCATAGCTGTTGTTGTTTCAACTCATCGGCATCTATTCTAAGGCATGAAACTATATATTTCAAAACATATGTAGAAAACCAATTCATAAAGCTTGTTTCGAAGTCACTGTGATCTCCTAATTGATTCTCATTTTCATATCAGTACGATACTTTGCACTGAAACTTAAATAAAAGCCCTTATTGATTTGTAAATAAGACCTGAAAATAAGATCATAATGATCTTAGAACAAGATTTATGCACTGATTTTCTACAAATGTTTCGAAACATATGCTTTTATACCTTAGTGTTAATGCGAGAGAGGAACAACAGACTTCATGAGACTTCTACACTGAAGTTCCTACTGTTTGCTGCTTGTATTGTTGCTAATCACTTGAAACAATAGCTATGGGTGAAATAATTTGAAGTTACACTTCCGAGTAGGGAACAGCGGATTCATGTTTTTGTGGACTCGAACTCGAGGTGTTTTCATCAATATCTAGCATCCTTCGTGCACAGAAACGAGTAAAGGATCAAGGTTTTAGCTATGTATTCGCGACTGTCAGAAAAAAACTCAACGTATAGTTATATCCTATTGTTGTGTTTCTCATCTGGGAAGCAGCGAGTCCACAAAAACATATAAATGGACCTGATAAAAAAATAAAATGCTGAACCTGGAACCGAAAAAACTATAAAATTATGGATCCAGTCGGGTTCAAGTCTGGAAGGACCCACAACTTTCTACTTTCGAGAATATTCTATGAAATGATGAAAATCTTATGTGAATCGTTGAAGGATTATTGTACAGTTGACTTGTAGGACACTCTTTAATTCTCGTTCTAAACGATTATTAAACTCCGAAAGAATTGACAATATCTTTATTGAAAAAGATATTTTGTATCAAATTTATTTTTATCTTTGAAAGGTTTTAATTTAGTTTTAATTAAAAACTTACAGCCATGCTTTTCGTAATTTGTTTAAGTGCTTCATCAGCTTCATGTTGTTTAACAGCAAGTTCTTTTTGTTTAACTTCTGCATTTCGTTTTAAATCATCAACAAGTTTTCTTGCATCACTTAATTTTGAAACACCAGATTTTAAATGTTGTTGTCGTGTACTAATAGCATGTTGTTTTGTTAAATAAACTTCTCGATATGTTTCAAGTAAAATTAAATAACGTTTTGGTGTAAAATATTTTTTTTCCATTGTTTTATGAATTGAATAAAATAATTTTGATAATTCTTCATCTAAATCAATTTTTCCTGTAAGATTTCCTTTTGTATGATCATCAAAACGATCTTTTGAAAATAACATTGATGGAATCTAAGAAAAACAATAATAATAATAATAATAATAATAATTGAAATATTATTTAAAAAAGAATAAGCTTTTTTCTTTGTCTTTCTTACTTTTAACATTGATCTTTCAGACCATCCTTCCATCCATTGTACAGAACATTCTTTAAAAAAACCTGGATTACTTTGACAAGCTATTGTAAATGTTGGTCGAGTAAAATCCATAATTAATACAATATGTAAATTAGTTTTGACTCCTACAAAAAAATAAAATAAAATAAAATTTTTAAGATTTATTTTTGTTTTTATTTTACTTTGTGCAAAATATTGAACCATTGTTCCACGAAAACCTTCTTGTGATGATTCCTCACGTAATGGAGATAATATTGATTCTAATTCATCGGGTGTATATAATCCTGGAACTTCACCAGCTGATAAAAGACTATTAATTAATTCAACAAATGTTGATTCAATAAACTGATAATCTTCCATTAATAAAATACATTGTTCACCATCAACACCAGCATTTTGTAAAATCTATGTTGTTTTTTTTTATTAAATAATAAAAAGAAAATTAGTGTAAGGAAATCAATAAAAAAACAAACCGTTTTTAAATCATTTTTAAAGTGTTTTAATCCATATGTTCGACTAACTTTAGGTGAAAATAATTTCATATTATTCATTGAAGCAACAACACCAATTGCTGTACGACGACCAACACCACTTCTACCAGCTAATAATAATGAACCACCAGGCGTTGTTAATACACGATCACATCGAACAATTGTATCAAGAATTTCGCGAAATAAAAATACATTTGTATCAAGATATTCAGCTCGATATCGAGCAGCACCACGTTCAATATATGGTATCAATTCTTTACTAGATACTCGTGATAATACACGACCAGCAGGAGGAAGAGTTCGACGACCACTACTATTAACCCAAGAGACAAAATATGAATCTAAATAAATTAATTCAGTATTAACAAAAAAAATTATGACTGAAATAAAATATTGAGTAAACGTCTTTTATGAAATCTTGCAATATCCGAAATAACGATATTTTCTCTTTTTGCTTTCTATTACTATTATTAGAATTTGATTCTTAAGGAAAAAACATAGTTGATCACAGAATATGTGAGTTATGTAGAATAACTTGTAATCAATGTGTATTAACCGATTTATTTGCGTTAAAACATGGCTCTAGATTAGAGATATCCAGGACCAACTTTAATTACGATCCCAGTGAGCAGTACCAGGATTATGAGAAAAAAAATGCTGGGATCAGAACTCAACCTCATAGTAAAATATCCTATGGATTTAAGTATATAATCTTATAAACCATCAATCAAAATATAATTGAAGAGAGATGACTAAAAAATGTGCTTGCCGTCGACTGAATAAATAACAAAGGAAGTATTGAAAAATTTTTTTTAGATGTGATACGAACAAATTCTAGAATAGTTTTCTTTAAGCTGGAACCAAGATCAGAACCGAGACCACTAAAAAAGAAGTCATCGGAACAAAAAAAAATTGGTTTCGCACGTTTCTACTATTTTCTGTAGTCCTGGAAAGAAAACTGTCGTAGTGAAAGGTTTTTTTTCTACAAACTTGAATTCATTGCAGTCGACTTAGATTCTACTAATTCTCCATCGGCATGATGTACTTCTTTAATCGTATATATGTTTTGAAGTATAATAAGATAGAAAATAGAATTCTTAATGATGTAATTGTATTTTGCTCTAAATCAACAAAATTTTGGTAACGAAAATAAATTCTTTATAATAGGAGATTATTTTCTGAACTTATTAACCAGTTAACTCAAACAGACTTAACATAAGTCAAAGTGCTCGAGTTAAACAATGGACTACTCTACTCTTATTAGTTAGGAAGCCGAGCTGCCATGACTGAGTGATTACGCTGTTCGACGCGTGTTCAACGGTTGATTTTATCAACCATGGAATGACTCTGAATAAACTATTAACGACTGTTTGTCTCAGATCACCTATCCGATAGCATGGTGACTACGTTGTGACATATACCCACTCTTGTAGTTAGTAAGTGTGTATGGGTAACTCAAACAATTGAACGCAAGAATTTTGTATCAGGCTAAATGTTCTATCTAGAACTATAGCTAGTTATACTTGTAGAGAAGACATCGGACTATTGAATCTGCCGCTAGACAGCAGCCTGCATTACCAGATAGCAGAAAGGCAAAGGTATTCTTCCTTTTCCAGTGAGGAAGCATGTCTCTCTCTCTCTTCTACTGGAATTTGTATTCTATATCAGTATTTTTCTTTTCGATTGTACCTTTTAATGATCCTAAAGCATTTGATGCCCAATCACTTTTTAACGTTTTATCAATTATTTGATCGAATTTCTCTTGTGCATCATGTCCAACTAAACGATCTTTAAATAATCTAAATGCTTCATATGTCCATATTTCAAGTAAATTTTCAGCTGTAGCATCATTTTTTATCGATGAAAAATCATAACGTAATAAACTTAAACACCATCGTGTTAAATCTCTTGGTGTAAATAAATAATGACTATGGGTATCTTGATTAAATCGAGATCTCAACTAAAAGAAAAAGGTAAAAATTCTTAATGAATAAAAATGTTGTGTTTTTGTTTTTTATTTAAACAAACCTCATTATAAATATGAATCATTGATAAAGCAAGTTGATGAATTTTTCCACTTGATGACCAAATTCTATGATTAGGTAATTGTTGTTGAAGTATTGGTCGTAAATAATTAGCATAAATTATTTGTAATTGTTCTTCATTTGGATAATTTATTGAACATATTCGAACAATTGATGTAAAACGTGTTGATAATTTATGTCTACCAAGTGTATTTGATGGATTCATACTTCCAACTATTTGAATATTTTCAAGATTAACAAATTCAAGATTATCATCATAAAAACCATTATAAGTTAAAATCTAAATAAAATAATAAACTTTTAATAATTAAAAAGAAAAACAAAAAAGAGCAAAGTTTTTACTTGTTGTAAAAATTCAATTAATTGACTTGTACCCCATTTATCAAGTTTAGGTAAATTAATATCTTTAACATATAAAATAAGATTTTCACAATCTTTTGGTCGATATGTTCGACCATTTGTTGATGAAACTTGTATACATGATTGATTTAATTTTTGTATAACATGTATTGGAGATGTTTGAGCACTACAATGTAAAATTGCAACTTGTGTTGAACGTAATTGTCGAAAACAATAACGTAGAAGTGTTCTGAAAGATAAAAAACAAAACAAATAAAGATTTTATTATTGAAAATTTTTACCCTTTGCCACAACCATCAGGTCCAACAACAAGAAAAGGTTTTCGATATTTATTATTAAGCCATGGAAGAAATGAATCAAGATAACGTTGAATATCAATAGTACGAATAACAGGAAGATCGTACATATTATTAAAATTATCAACATTAAGATCAATTTTCTCCTAAATATGATATTGAAAATAACATGTTGAAAAAAATAAAATATGGGAAAAATTACATCATTATTATAAGTTGTTAAACTTTTTGATCGTTCATCATATTTTGTTGATAATAAATTACTTGGATCCGGTGGACGTTCACCAGTTAAGTTAAAGACCTGTATAAATGAAAATTAATTTTTTTTTAATATGAACACAGTATCCTTCGAAGAAGCCTGTAACGCAAGCATAAAATGATTAAAATGAATTATAGAATTTGATGCTTATCAGTTATTCGAATACGATCAATTTGTCTAAAAACGTATTGAAATATATTTTTTATAATCTTAAATCTAAACTCCTTCACATAAATAAGAGACTCTCAAGTCTAATCAAACAAAGTGTTTAGGGAGATCTTCTACGGTATCTCAATTATTTTCATAGTTTTTAAGGTGTGAAAGACAGAACACATCCAACATACACCTAAAAGAATTAAAGAGTGGAACATATGAAAGTCATGTTACCTTTACAAGTATAAAAGTAAAACGTGATAAATTTAATTACTCGTAAACATCTCCTGACTAAAGTCTTTTAAGACTTTTCAGCTCAAAATTCCGGAAAACAGGTATATTTTGATGTAAATACTCCTTGTTGAAAATTCTAATTCCGTGAAAAATTCTATTGCGAAGGGGCGTTTATCCTTTCTCTTAATCGTTAAAGAGATCAATTGGGAGCATTATTTTATCATCACAAATATACACTGACTATGCTTGATACTTTACAAATCGACAAAATCTAGTTCTAAATTCTAAGTAACTCTATCCTGTTCAATATTTTAATTGAATGAGTAGAATTGCACCAAAGGACGAATTTCACGGGATGTATTGGCAAAAGTAGAGTAGAATTTTGCAAGCTATCATGAAACAATATTAATATAGGGTACATGTATCAATATAGTCGATAGGAATTTTTTTTAGTTCGTAATCCAATTGGCGAAAATCTGGAACCCATTTAATTGCTATAGGCATTGTACTAATAGCTCTTTTTTTTACTCTAACTGTTTTTACAACAGTTTTGATTTAGAATCAGCCTACTTCTTCAGTTCTTAGACTAAATTCAATATCTGTGATTTTCTTTTGATTTTCTTTGAAATTTATTTGAAAACATACTTCACGTGCAAATGATTCTTTTGTTTTTTCATTTAGATTTCCACCCAAACCACGAATTAAACTCAAAGTAAATAATGATTTATCATTTACACCATGTAAATGTGATAAACCATTAAGAACAGTACCAATTAATGTTGTTGCAACAACAAAATCACCTTGTTTTATAATCCAATTAAATGCATCAAAAAAATAATCTTTTATTAATTGTTCTGTTAATGAACGTGTTTCAAGTGGTTCTTTAGCTAACCAAGATTTAACAACAGCTTTTACATCTGTATCTTCATCACTAAATTTTTAAAAAAAAATCAAAAAATTATTTCATAAGAAATCAATAATATAAACATAGAAAACCTAAGAAAAATCATTCCCATTCGAGAAATAGTTGCTGGTGATGCACAACTAAGATCATGTGTTTCAAAAAGAAAATTAACATTAGGACCAAATTGTATACGTTCACCAGATGGCATTGTTAATAAACGATTATCATCAAGTACAGAATTTAATGATTCAACCCATTCAGGATCAACATCACCATCACATACAATCCATGATTGAATTTCTTTTTATAAATGAAATATATTTTATTTAGAAAACATAGAAAAATAAAAAATAAAAAGATTTCTTTTTATTTACCAAGCGGTTCTTTAACAACTGCACGTGATGCTGCTGTTAAAACTCCATCAGACCATTCTCTTGTATCAATATCAATATGTCCAAGTAATTGTATTCTTGGCATTGATTTAGGATTCATAACATATGTTCGTACAGTTTGACCTGTTTTTTGCATAGCATGTTGAAGCATTTTCCATAGAACTGATTTGCCTGAACCAGATGGACCAACAATAACAACACCCATACGTTGTCGAAGTTGTTCATAGAGTTCAAGAGCTTTACGAATCTAATTTTATTAAAAAACAGAAAACAACTATGTAATGAAACAAAAAAAACGACTGAAAATTGATCATACTTGCATATCATTTATTAATAAATGATGTTCTTTATAAACTTCATGTAAAGCTTGTCGTAAATTTTCATATTCAATATCTCGTAAATCAATACCAGGAAATATATCTTGTAAAAGACCATCAAATCGTTTTGAATCACCGAAAGTTAATTTTGATAATGTATTAATACGAGCTGCTTGAACAACTAATTGAGATTCATGTTTTGACGAAATATCAGCTAAATTAAATTTTATTTTTCAGAAAAGTTTTTTTTTTTTTGCAAATGTTTATTTCAGCGAATTCATTAGAAATATAAAGATTTTCAGTTTAGAGTAAAGAGAAAATATGAAATTCAGTGATTTTAATCAATGGCAGAGTCAGGGATAGGGGCTCAGTCTCCATCCCCTTACGGACCTTTAAGTTCTCTCGTTCAAAATTCTGGCCTATTATTCGAATTTAATAAAAACTTGTAAGAAAATATTTGAATTGATTCTTATCATACAAGATCTTTTTTCTTTACTGAGTTTATTATCTATATAGATGAATAATCTAATAAAACTTTTTGTTTAACATACTTTTATTAGTTTTAGCATTTCTTAATAATGTTCCACAACCTTTTAAAACTGTTTTTAATGCTCTTAAACCCCAATCATAATGTTGTTGTGTTGTTAAAAGTTCTTTACTTAAATTAAATAATGCAACAAGTTTTCTTGCTAAAATATTTGCATTTTTAAATCCATCTGAATAAAGAAGAACTTCAGCAATAAGTTCATTATTTGGTTTTGACATTGCAACAGGTCGAAATAATTGTTTTAAATTATCAGGTAATTTTGATCGACCACCATAACCTTTTCCAGCTGGATTTAATGTAACAAATATTCCTGAATTTGGATTTATTTCTATTTTACGATCAAGTAATGTTAATGTTGATGCACCACTTTTTAAAGCATCTTGTATAACTTGTATTTGCATTGATACAGCAGATAAAACAGCTTCATCCAAACGATTAAATTCATCAAAACATCCCCAAGCATCTACAATAAAAAATAAAAAAACTCTCAGAAATCATTCAATATATCATAATAAACATACCACATTTACAAATACCAATAAATATTCTACCAATTGATTTTACATCAATACCCTAAATAAAAACAAGATTAATTTTTTTTTCATCTATAATTTTTATAAAGATGATTACCTCATCACAATTAAATACAAGTACTTGACGTCCAAATGTTGATCCAAGAGCTTTAACTGATTCTGTTTTTCCTGTTCCAGCTGGTCCATACTAAATAAAAAGTCTATTAGCACAATTTCTGCAAGATTAAAGTGTGAAATACGATATAGCTGCTCTTGTTAATTACAGGGACATTGTATTGATACTATCTATTTTGCAAGACATTTTTATTCAATCCTCCAAAAATGCAATAAGGAAGTCACTCATATATTAAAACGAAGCGTTATTAATATACGATCTTTCATCGCATATCAATAACGTATGTCGCAATCTGTGATGCGTAAGGATTTTGCTGTGATATCTGTTACCATCTATGATAAAAGAGAGATGTTACTAGGGATCGCTGTTACATCTATGATACGTCATTGCTAACAGAGATGGAATCAGTTCAAGTTTTACAAAATTTAAAACCGAACCGAAACCAAAGTTGATTCGAGATGCTGCAGAATCGAACTAATTCCATCTCTGGTTGCTACGATATCTATCTGTCATGAGCCGTTTTTTAACGTGTCTATGATAATGTCTATAATGGTCTGTAGGACATAGGAGCGGAATTTCGTGTTTCAAAAAACAATTATAATTAAAAATAAACAAATACATACTGGATTTCCACCAAATCCCATATGCATTCCTTGTGTTAATGTTAAATAACATTTATCAGTTAAAGGTGTATGTACAAGTTTTTGTGCATTTCCTTGATATTCATATGTATAATTAAATTGTGCATCAACCATTTTAATAATAGCTTTATTATTTTCTAAATAAAATCTTAATTGTTTTTGCCATGACCAATCATAAATATTTCGAATTTTTCCATCAATTAATTGTTGTACAACATCCATATTATGAATAGTATCCATAATTAATGCTTTATATTTTAAATCAGTTACTTGACCTTCTATTGAATCAGTTGTAATTTGTATATTTGTATATTTTTCAAGTACTTGTTTAATATCAGTATGAAATTTTTCTAATTGTCCATTTCTTATAGATTCTTCACAACGTTCTGTAAAAGTTATTAATTCAGCTAAACATGAAATCTATGAAAAAAAACAAGAAATTATTTTTTATTTTATATTTCAAAAGAAAGAATATGTTTTTTTTTTCTTTACTTGTGATGGATATTTTTCAATTGGTATTTGTCCTAATTGTTTTCGAGATTCTTGTAAAGCATTAATTAATAATTGTTGTAATGTATTAATCATTTCTTTTGATAATTCTTTAAGCCATTCTTCAACTGATGTTGTTATATGAATTTTTTTTGTTAATGGTACAAGTTCACCATCTAATGAACGCATACCAAGAATATTTTGATTTGTTTCATCAAATTGAACTGTATGAATACCAGCAAAAAGTTTTTTTAAATGTGTTTGAATAACTGTTGGATTTGTTGATTGACCAAGTATTTCTAATAAATCATCATCACCAATAAAATAAAAACGAGGAAATATAGAACGTTTTTCCTAAATATAGAAAATAAAATTCAATAACAATTAAAATAAGAATTATGTTTCTTTTTTTTTTACTTCAAGCAATTCATTAAGCGCTTTTTGACAACGACCTAATTGATCAAGCATAGATTTTAACATATTTGATAAATCTTTACGTTGTGCAAATATAACTAAACGAGGATTAAATGAAATTTCAGACATTATTTCACGAAACTCTTTATCAACACCACGAAATCGACCTTGTTCTTTTGGTAAAGCACCTAAAAAAAACAAAAATAAACAAGTATTTAATTATCAGCTGACTTTTTTTTTCTTTATTTTCACCTCGACCAAAAATAGGTTCAAGATAGACAAATTTACGTTGTATTTGATTAAGAATATGAAGACATTCATCAAGAACACCTAAACGTTGTTCCCATATATGTGCTTGACCCTCTAAAACAAAAATATATGAACATTTGTATTATGTTAATTTAATTTTCATTCTAATAGAAATCACTTTCATTAATGAACTTGATTCTATTTGAATTCTACTTATCTTATTTGATAAGTAATTATCAGTATATATTAGTAATAATATTTATGAAATTTCTATAGAACAATTCTTTGAGAGAATTTTTACTGTTACTATTAGTTATGATAAATAATAAAAAGGTTCCTAACTAGAGATGTGCGGAACCAAGTTTTTTTTTAGTTCAGAGAACTTTTTTACCCACGGGGATCTGTCATAGTCCCAGTCTCGACAATTTCTTTTCTAATGGTTTCGATCAAGGTGATTTTCATTTTCAGATCCCAGTCTAGAGAAAACTATTCTAGAGTTTATTCGTATGACATCTAAAATAATGCGTCAATACCCATTTTTTCAATTTTTTGCTTAAAACCATAGAATGTTACACTATAAACTTGAGTTCCAGTCTCAGTGAAGTTTTATTTTTTGGTCTTTCACATCCCTATCATTTGCTGATCCACACCATTTTTGCTGGTGTTTTGCGTAGATGTGAAAACTGTTATCCTAAGACAAAGCTCGAAGAAGATTTGGACTAATGTGGCTTCTTTCAATAGGTATGATTTCATTTATTCTTTCAAAAAGAAAGAGAAATGATATCAATAAACCTTGTTTGAGAATTGTTCTAACTGCTTACAAGTTACAATTCTATATCATGAACAAAAACAGATATGAATGAGACTAAGAAAATCTTATAAGAATACTGTTTATGACATTCTGGTAAAAAATGACAACCTTTTTTTACTGAATTTCGGACCTACAAACAGATTTTTTCACAAAATTTAATTAAAGAGTTTTGATCTGAAATTTTGTCAGCAGATAGATCTAGGTGTTCTTAGATTATCTTGAAATTTTCAATCGACATAAATGTTTCTTTTTTATATTAGCACGACACTATCACAAATTTTGTTGATATTATTTCACTCTTAATATGGGAATAAAAATATTTATATCTATCAAAAGGAACCTCATTAGCTGAAATTCTCTCAGGCTTTTTCTTGGAATAAGGATCCTCACATGTACGCAAAAGTTCAGAAAAAACGGTCCTAACCGATACGAGGACCTTTCTTCGTCAGAATCAAAAAACTAATATTAGAGGAGCTATCTATGGAGTCATTAATAAGTATGCAGACAAGGCAGGCGATAAATCTATATTTCTTCCTTTAAAAGAAGCAGTCATGACTTTTCGTTTTTCACTAATTGAATAAGGATTAGTCAAATTTACTCTGACATTTGAAATTCAGTCTACGAATCAAAAACTTATTGTTCTTATTTGAAAATAAAATCGTACCAAAATTTTTATAATATGGTGAATCTTTTAATGATGATAAAAGACTTTGATTATCTCCAATTTGTGTAAATAAATCTTTCCAATCTTTAATTATTTGTATTTTTTGTTGTTTTGTATCAATATATTCTGTTAATGAAAATTGTGCACCAGCACCCCAATTATCTAATTCATGTAAAGCTTCACGAATTGTATGTTCAGCTTGTGCACGAGCATTTAAATCCTATTCGATAATAAAAGAAGAAAAAAGAACATAGTTTTATTTTTCTCAATCATTTTTTATTTCTAATTAACAAACTTTAAGTTGTTCTGAATTATTCATAATTTCATCTTTAGCTCTTAAAATATCTCCAAATGTTAATTTTTCTAATGTAATACTACGTGATAGTTTTAATATTCGAAATAATTCTGACCAATGATCAGTTGATAAAGCTTCACCTCTAACCCATTTAAATAAAGGTGTAGTTAAACGATAACTTTCAATATCTTGTTGTATACGAATATTCATATTACTTGATGAATGTTTTTTTGATGATTTCGTTGATTCATTATTTGATAATTGTCTTAATTTTTCTTGCCAATTAGAAAGAAATTCATCAAAACGATATGTTTTACTTCGAAATGTAACCCAATCTTCTTTGCCTAATTCAGCTAATTCTTCTTGAAATTCTTCATAAATTCCCCAAACATTTTTGATACGTGTTATATCTGCGGTAATTTCATCTAATTCTTGAAATTTTGGTTCATTCATACCGAAAACTTTAAATTCTTCACTAAAAACGAAAGACACATGGATATATGTGATTAAGGATGCTCTCTCCTGTTTTGGACTATTTCTGGTTCTCCCCATGAATACAACCGATCAAACTCAAAATTTTTACTACAGCCAGATTATTGAAAATGATGGGATCCATATTCGTCAAGAAAATTTTACAAGCAGGTTTTTGAAGAGTCCTTATAAATCTCGTGAAGACCTGCTTTTAAAATTTTTTCTCCAAACATAGGTTCCATTATTTTCGATAATCTAGCTGTAGTAAAAATTTAAGTCCGACCGGTTGTACTCTCGTGAAGAATTAGAAGTAGTCTGAAACGGGAGAATAGTCTTAACAAGTGATCGGAAAGTTTTTAGACAAGATGTTTGTTAACTTCTAACGTATTTCACCAATCAGTCAAAAGATGTGAATTAGAATGCTGTTTTCGGAGATGAGCTTAGGAATTTTGTCTTAGTGTTTGTTCAAGAGAAGTGAGGGACTTTTTGAAAGACTTGAAAAATGGTGAGCCAACAGGTTTTTGTCTACCCTATAAATTTTCTTTCGAATATGCTAAAAATTGTCAGAGTGGATAGTTTTATAGAGCAGATAATTCCCTACAAAATGTGTTATTAAACTAAGCTATAGATTTTACCCAAGCATTTTTTCAAGAACCCCTTTCAACGTAAAACAATTGTCGATTCTTCAAAAATGAGTATTTAGGAAAAACGAAAATTGAGGTATTTTGTTGACAGACAGAAAATAGTACATTTTGTAGGACAACTTCTACGCTACAAGTTACTATATACATATTGATCCCAACTTTCTTAGTTTCGAATCGTAATAGTGGAAATACAACAATTTTTCGTCCAAACTAATTTTTTTGTACTTTTCACTCTCGAACAAAATTTCTAAGTCTATATTCGAAAAGATCACAAAATTATAGCTTTTGACTCATCGAAAATATATCAAAGATGAACAAACATCTTGTCTAAAAATTTTCTAATTACCCGTCATTGTAAATTTAAAAAGCAAAACTTACATCATTTTCTCCTTCTGTTTATTCATATCTTGAATTTCTTTTTCTCTTTCTCGAACAATTTTTAATGAATCTCGACATTTTTTTTCATCTTCCATATCTTGTTCTCGTGGTCGAATTTGTTTCCAACGTGCTTTCATTTTTTCACATTCATTTAAAAATGTTTCATAACGTGATTGTAAATTTTTTTTAAATACATCTTTTTGTTCACTTATCATTTGAATATGTGAATCCATCATTGTTTCAAATTTATCTAATTTTAATTGTAATGGTACAAGTTGTTCATGACCACCACCAGCTACAGAACGTAATAATTTATTTTTTGATTCAAGACGTTCATATAATGGTAATATATCTTTACGTTTAGAATTTAATTCATCATGTTTTTTATAAGATAAACGAATTTCTTCATGATTTCTTGGACGATCATTTAACATTTCAAGACCTTCATTAACAAAAGAATCGATTGTAGTAGCATCACGAGTTATTGAACGTTTTAGATGTGTTAACATGTAATCTTGTAAACGTTGTATTTGATTTTCTATTGCTGATTTAAAGGGAGTTATATGGACGACAAAACAATCGTATCGCATTTCACTAAAAAAAAAAGAAATTCAAAAAAAAAAGTAGCTGTTATATCAACGAAACATTTGAAAGTGTATTTTAAAGACTTTTTTTTTTTCTATAATTAATCAAATATTTATACTGACTTAGGTAATTTTTCGACATCTTGTCCACGAATTTTTAAAATTCTAAAATTTCTTTCCCAATCAGCAACATCAAGTAAATATTTTTCAACAAGTTCTTCAATATCAACTTGTCCTAATACAGTCCATTCTTTAAATTGTTCTAAACCATGTTCTAATCTAATAAATAATTGATTCGATGCATTAAAACATGTTATCATATCATCATTATGTCTTAACATTATATTTTCATAAATTAATTTTTTCTTTGATGATATTGTATCACGACAACCTTTAAATGTTAATGGTATTGTTAAAAATCTTTTCATTTCATTATAATAAGTTGCTTTAATTGCTTCTAAATTAGCCTGTTGTTCTTGTGATGAATTTGATAATTTATATTGAATAGAATTATCACTAAAACAAAGAAAGAAAACAATAATTAAACAAAATGAAATATTTTAAATCGATTTAAAATACCCAAATATAAGATCTATATTAATATCAGGTAAATTTTCATTTAAAGTTTTTAAACCTATTGAATATTGAAGATCAAGTGCTTTATATAATTGTCTATCCCAAAAAGCTCTCCATGATTTCATATTATCAGCTAAATAACCTTCATGAATTAAATTTTCCATAATTTTTCTAATATCATGTATTTGTTCATTCCATTTTTCTTGTTCACGTAATAAATCTGTATTCATTAATGAACAAACAATTTGTTGTATATTTGAATGATGACGACGTAATTTTAAATTTTCTGTTTTTAATTTTTCAGCTGTTGCACGAAGTGTTGATATATAACGTGATAATTGTTCAGGATTATCCCAAGTTATTTTAACAGCTGAATCACCTCCACTTCGTTCTTTTAAAAGAAAAAAAAACAAAATTCGTAAAATACATAAAGACTAAATTCTTACGAGATAATTTTGGATCTTTAACAAGACGTTCAAAATGTTTAGCTAACTCGAGCATCATTGGTTGTTGACTTGGAATCATTTCCGAATCGATTGTATTATAAAAATGTGCTAACTAAAAAGTATTAATCTACTATAAATTTGAAATTTGAAAAAAAGCAAACAAAACATACAGCTTGAAGTTCAACTCCATATTGATAAAATTTCTTTCCCATATCTGTACATTTAATAATTTTTGATGGTATATCATAACCAAGTGATGATAATTGTCGTACTTCATTAAGTAAAATAATTAATCTATCACCATAAAGTACACGTAATTTTCCATCACGTGAGTCAAGTTCCATTAAACGGCCAGTTGTTTCAAGACTAAAAAATCGATTTAGAAAGACAAATAAAAAAAAAGATTAAAAATATAATTGAATAAATATTAAACCTTAATGCTTGTGATGGATCATCAATAGCACGTATTGTATCTTGACACCATTCTTTAAATTTATCTTTTCTCCAATTAATTAAATCTTGTTTAAGTTGTTTAGCAAGTGAAGCAACACGTGAATAACCCGATAGATCACTTAATAATTTTTCTCCATCATTAATTATATTATTTACCTTAAAAACAAAATTTAATTAAAAGCTCTAAAAGATTTATTAGTGTAATTCCTGTGCGATTAAAATATGAATTTCATAGAAATATTAATTTCCACTACTAAACAAAAAAATTGATTAGGAAGAAAGTGAAATTCTTGGGAAATTTTCGATGGAAAATTATCCAAAACTTTTGCCAAAAAAATATTTATGTTAAAAAATAACAAATGTCACATCATTCGATATAGTTTTCCGTGCTGATTCCAAATATGACCATATTCTCCTCTTAAAATACTTCTGAGACAAGAGAATGCGAAGAGCTTGTATCTCAGTCCAGAAGCATTTATGCAAATTGAGTAGATTTGTCAGACGAAGAAGAACATTTTATGAAAGTTTCATCGAGTTTCGAACTGTACTAAAGTGCGTGCATCGACTACACTGAATATGTCTTTTGTAGAAAACCCTTAGTTGAGAAAACGTACATACTTTTCCCGACAGGGAAACTGTTTGAATAAAGTTTTTCATATAGAACAATAGAGCAAGAGCTCTTCTTTAATAATCTGCACGATTTATTTCGTGGATCTTTCGAATTTCTTTAGTAAAAGATACTTTTCTCTAAGATGACAAAAACTTAGCCATTTCTTTTGAGCTTAGGATTTTTCCCAAACCCTAAAAGAGCTAGAATAATTTTTTTTAGAGCAAAAATTCGGTCATTAATCAAAGTATATTGAAGATTATTCAGATCGCAAAAAAAGAAGATTCTTAGCATAATAAATATTTTCATTTACTTTTGCTTCAATTTGTCGACTTGTATCAAGTGCAGTTGCAATTACTGTACGATTAATTCCTTTTGTAGCTGATTTTTTTCGTCCATTCATTAAATTATTAAAATCATCAGATAACATTTTAATCTCATTTTCTAATTGACTTAAAAGTACATCTCTTTCAGATGCTAATTCTTTTCGAATTATATCACGTTGTATTAAATCACTATAACGTTTAAAATCTATAAGCATTTGTTGTGGATTTGAATGTAATTTTTGAAAATGTTCACGTAATTGTCTTGCTACATCACGATCTATACTTAACATTGTATTTTCAAATTGATTCATTGCAGAATTCCATTGTGGATCAGTATATGGATTAAATTGTATTGGATTAAGATTAAAAAATGGTGCAAATACTTGATTTGCTGAGAAATTTTCTTTATTCATGGATGGATTAAAACGTAAACTTTGTTCATATGATGAACGAATACTTATTATTTGTTGTAAACGTTTTTTAAATTGTAATAAATATGTTGCTTTAAATGGTTCACCTTTCCATGGATGTGGATTATAATTACGCCAATAGATACTTGTTAGTTGTTCAACAGCCATCGACCAACGTTCACATATATTAGCACCATTACGTAAATGTTCACGAGTTTTTAATGAATCTTTTGAATCGGACCAGAAATCAATATTTGTTAATTGTTTTTGAACTGATTGAACAAAACTATTCGATGTTATTGTTAATAAATGTTTCATACGTTGTTCAGGATATTCATCATGTTCCGTTTGTTTCCATACATCATCATAAACGTCTTTAAAAGAAAAAAATTTAATGAAGTTATTGAGATTGAAGAAAAATCGAATACAATTAATCTTTTACTCTCAAAGATATTAATCAATTTATAGATATAAATCGAAAATATGAAAGATAAAAGAGTTAGAATGGATAAAAAAATGATTTTATTATCTGTATAGTTTACTAAAGAGATGTACACGAGCTGAAAATATTTTCCTCATCATCATCATAGAAACAAAAGTCGATCGGAAAATCATTTCCGCTTATGGAAAAACGCTTCATTCCTTATGAAGTTATGTACATCAAGAAAAAATGGAACGAGCGAATATAAACATATATATCTATCATTCACTATTCTATTCCATTACATTTCAATCTAAGCAAGTATCATTTTTTTTTCTCTACAAAGAAATGGATGAAGTATTTCTATTTGAATATTTTACATTTCTACTAAAAAAAAGATTTTCTAATATAATTTCTCCATAGGAATAAAAGAATCACATGATTGTTATCTAACTAAGTCTTTTGAACTTCTGCTTATATTTCATTTCTTCTATAGTAAATGGATTTAAGCAAGGGTATCGAGGGAGTGACCTCATCGAATCTTGAAAAACTTTTGTTCTTCTCCAGCGAAATTCCAGCATATGTTTGCTTGGCATGCTGATTCTTGATAAAATGCCCAATTTCCCAAATCCAGTCAACTTTGACAAAAATCTTCTAAGTCATCACTCCCTCACCAATCCTGGCAGCCTCGAAGCATTGCTAGTTTTTCTCATGAAAGCATTTCTACTCATGATGTAACAGTTTCCTTCCTTTTAGAGAATATTGTTCAGCCCTATTAGATTGACACTATCTAAAAAAAACAGACTTATCGCTAATGAATTCATTAACATTTTTCTTTGTCTTCTTTAAATTTTTCGATTTTTAAAAATATTTCTAGAACCTATTTTCATTCTTAATTCTAGTTTTCTAAATATTTAACACAACTCGGAAGTTGAATATTCATTATACCTTGTGTTTTTTCAACAACATCGACAAGTTCAAGAAGTGTTAAACTAAAAATTTAAGCAACAATTAGAAATCATTTAAATTAGATTCTTTTTGTTTTTACTTTTCGAGATTGTCAAAATTTGCTTTTACTGGATCGAATAATTGAAGAAAATATTTTGCTCTTTCAAGATCTTGTGTTTTACTTGATGTATTTCTTGCAACATCATACCAATAAGCAATTTCATCTTTTGGATGTGATATAGTTGCCATTGATGATGATGAACTACCTGAACTTTTCTTTCCTGATGATCGAAGTACTTGTTCAAGTTCACTTAATGATGTTTGAATTTGTTGATTAGCAGCTTGATTTGATTTATTATTATTATTATTATCACGTAAAGCTGGTGAAAATACAGATTTAATCATATAATAAAGTGAATCTATTGGTGAATCAACCATTGATGATAAAAATATATTTGTATAAATATTATCTGATGTAATTTGATCAGGTCGAAGTTTAAATAAAACTAAACATTGTGTACCTTCGACAATTTTAATCTAAAAATTATTATTTAGAAAAAAAGAAAAATAAATCAAATATAATGAAAATACCTCATTTGCTAGATCAATTGAATGTTTGTGATTACGTGTTGCTGAAAGTAAAGGACATTTTGCATCATCAAGAAAATTATTTAATGAACGATGATCAGATAAAGATGATAGAGAATCACGTTTGATACCAAAATAATTGGCAATTGTTGATAATATATAAGTTTTTCGTGTATCTTCCGGCATGTTTAAAACATAAATAAATTTTCTACGATTTCGCAGCTGATTACTTTCATTCTGGATGATGGTTTTCAATCGTTACTTAGTTACAGTATAATTTATCTATACTTACATATAGTGACATCTATTGATCGTTTTTAAATAATAATAATAAATAACTTAATTATTAGATGAATTAAAATAATTTTTTAATATAAAAATATTTTCTTTAGTATAAAACGATGAGTCATATGTAACATATTGAATGGCTACGTTCGTTCGTTTGATCTATAAAAGTCATAGCGTATGATGATTTGATCTGTCTCAAAAAAATGGCCGATGCAAGGCTGGTGTTTGACCAATTTGGGTTTTCTATGCCCATTCAACTTTTTTTGAATATATATTATTTTTTATTAAAAATTAGTATTTAATGCCTCGTCGGTCTTCCAAACAAAATCGTAATGGTGCTAAAAATAGCACTGGTACAGAATCCCTTCGTCTTGCTATCAAAGGTAAAATTTATAAATGATTATTTAATTACTTTTTTTAATTATTTATATTTGATTTAGATTTTAGTGTTTATGATTATTCACGTTCATCAAAAGATTCACCTCAAAATAATTTACGAGCAACATCAAAATTAACGCGTGAAGGTAAAAAAAAAAACTTATTTTTTCTTTCATTTAATTATTTGAGTTTGTTTTTTTCTTTTCATAGGTCGAACTTTAATGGATGAACAAGATTGGTACGAAAAAGATTTAAGTGATTTTGATGATCCACAATTGTCTGATGAAGAACCTGAAGGTTAATTTCATGTTTTTTTTTTCTTATAATCTTTAATTATACTGGGTCTCATAGATATCCTATGAAGAGATAATCTCGAAAAAGTATATCATATAGAGTTAACAGAAGAGAGAAAGCGAGTATATGAAAAAAACAGTACGTGATCATACATAAGATAGTTCTAATTTTGAACATAGCAAATAAAGAACGAAATAAAAAATAATCAATCACGAAACCAAAACTCAAAAAGGTGAGCATTCTAATCGAACGTGAATTTAAACACATACCCGTTGCCTTAAGAATTATGACATATATATCACTTCTAAGGAATCGATAAAAGGCTCACTAATCAGATAAACTCAACATATCTGAACCTGTGTTAAGAACTCCTTCAAAACGTCTCCACTAAAGATATAAACGATCGAGTAGAATATATTCATCTGTAATAGAAAAAAAAAATCTGGAAAGCCTAAACAGTAAAAAGAAAATAAAACTATAAAATATTTGACAACGTACTTGAATAACAATTTACTGTTCGTCATTACATAAAATTTTAAGCATGGAAATTTGAGTATTAAATTTTGATATCCAAGATATCGAAAATTTTTAACATGCAATAAACGATATCTTTAGTTAAAAAAAAGTGTTAGATTGGAGATGTTGATTTTTTTTTTGTTTCTTTAGTTTTATTTAAATAATCATTTTTGTTTTCTTATTTAGTTCACCAACCCAATGTTCGATCAAAACAAAAACAATGTACAAAAAAAGATCTATCTACAATAGTAAATACTAATGATGGAAGAGATTATCCCCTTGATTTATGGTTTATAATTGCTATGTATATATCACCTGAAGATATTGGTAAATTTTCATTAATTTGTCGAGCATCAAATCATGTTGTAAATACAGTTTATTTTTGGATACGTTTATTTCGAAAGTAAAAAAAAACAAAATTCATTTCTTTCTCAATTAATCAACTATGAAATAATTTATTTTTATTTTTGAAATAGACATAATAAAACAGAAGCAAATAAAATTGGTCGAATACTTGTTCATGAACATTTATCAATAATTCGTACACATGTTATCAAATCATTATATCAAATTTATCCATTATTTCAAAATCGTTTAAATAAAACTGATGTTATACAACAAGATCCACATTTTCTTCGTTTATCACGATGTGTACGTATTTGGTATTCAAAAGGATCACAAACAACAACACAACGTGACGCATATAATTATTATTTTGAATTTCGTTTTGATAATACAAAAGATTCAAAACAACAATATCAACAACAAATTCAAATTCAAGCTATATCACCAATTATTCAAACAAATAATCAATATATTATTAATAAAGATTGTTGTATATTACATTTAATTTGTTCAAATTTTGTACCAATTGGTCCATATATGGGAATGATTTTATCCCAAATAACACTTAATGTTAGTAGTGATTATCGATATCATAAATTAAAAATGTGGTTTGATTCATCAAGATTATGTTTACAAACATCAAAAAAATATAATGATTCAGTTGTTATTATTGATCCAATTTTATGTTTAAGAGTCTATAATTGGTATAATAGTCCAGCGAGTTTTGATTGAGAAGCAAAACAAGAAGAAGAATTTATTGAATGTTTTCACTTATTTCTGTGATCATTTTTTTTTGTGTTTAAGAGATACAGTACTTTATCTTTTGTTTATTTATATACTATGTTTCTGCATTTTGTTTTTTTTTTTCGATTTTACTGTAAATAATCTTGCTACGTGTAAAGATGTAGGAAACTTAAAAGCTTTTCTTTTCTTTATAAAAACTATGACTTTTCTTTGTGTGGTTTATTTGGATACAAATAAGAAATTCGGATGATCATTAATTGATGAATATGCTTTGTCGTTTACAATTTATATAAGCTTTCAGTATATAGAAAATTTTTTTGTAAAGCTTTCTACGTAATTTATTTTTGTGGAAGAATATACCTATAAATGCTTTTTTATAACAAAATTTAAGAAAAAGTTTATCGTTCTAAATTCGATTGAAGTATCTTATGTTCAGCTATAAACTTTTCTGTTTTTGATTGTTATTATATAGACTCGAACATCATTTATTAATCAACATGATTAAAAAATCGAAAATACGACTGTCATGTGTGGATAATTCCATCGTAGGTGTGTTGTAGAAAAACCAAAAGGAACTAACAAGACATTCTTTATTTTTGGCATAAAATGTGTGGATGTGAGTTCTAGTCTTCTCTTCGTCTACACTCACATCCATTCTGGAGACATTACTTTTTTTTCAATATTTTTCTAGTTTCGACATTTTTCGTTTATATATGAAAGTTCCTATACGAACTTCATCGAATTGATTTTAATATTTCTATTCTTGTTGAACATAGTCAATGCAAATTAAATATCCACTATAAATCGTTACCATGAAAAGATTCTAGATTTATGCAATTATAGTAAAATATGGGTTGTGTTAGAGACTTATTGATAAGATATATTCTTAAAGAAATACTCTTTTTTTATGAAAACTATTTTACGCTTTTAACAAAAACAAAATTTTTTGTGTAACATCATGTAAAAGAAATATGGAAGTGTAGGAGTATAAATTTGAACCAACCCTCTTTCTCCGTCACAGACATAGATATACGATTACAGGTCCGTATATCAGTAACATCTCGTTCTAATATATAAACTACTCCCTTATTGCATCTCTGGAGGATGAAATAAAAGGATGTTCAAGAAATGTGTCCTATAATAGATAGAATAAAATGATCTCCTAGTGATTAGTAATACCAACTACATCGTGTTTCACATTTTAATCCTACAGAGATTGTACTAACAGCTTTTGTTATACGGAAAACGTTGTTTTGTTTAGATAAGAACTAAATTATTTCACGATTGCAATATCTATAGCAGTTTTTAATGGATGAAAATTTCTAGAATTAGAATTTTGAGGACAAGACTTTAATCTTAGTTGATCATACTCATGAAACGTTAATATGTCATAAATCCTATGTTTTCACAAGGATCTATATTATTCTGATCGACGAAACGTCGGATTCCAATTAAAGTTTTTCTTTTAATAAATGATTTACAGTCATTCTTTTGAAAAAACATTATTCAAATTGAATGATACAATCTATATACGATCATTTACAGGTAATTTACAATAGTTGAATGAACCGTACTCTGCCATAATATTTGACGAAGAAATGCAACAGTATACAGCGAAAATATCGTATTATGGTGACCATAATGACGAGAAATATAGTCCGCTAACGTGCTATGTGAGACCGTATACAACAAAGTTACAATCAAAAACTTCATCGGAGAATGTCTTTCGAGATCTATCCAAAATAATATGAACTCATTGTTCATTCATATGTGTCAAAAGAAATTGATATCAACAAAAAATGAATCTATAGTCTTTTTGATTTCAAACTGAGTTCAAAAAGAAGAACTATTGCCTTCACTTTTGTTCTGAATAATTGGACAAGTAAAACTAGAAAGGATCTCATGTTTTTAGATTCATTGGTGAGACCATATACATAATATATATTATACGTCTCTCATTCACTTATAACAGCTATCAAATAAGACTATTACTATACATGCAGTATCATCTCCATTATGAATGCACGCTATGGGAAACTACGCACACAACATATATATATATATTGTATGTATTTATGACTAGTCTTATTTGCAATAGGATTGAGACTACGAGTCTTAACATGTATTATACGTATACTATTTGTATAGACATACTTCCATTTTAAAATAAGGATGGAACTAAGGGGACTAGCGGAAATTTATATACATTATATGTATATTGATATTACTTTTTTGGGAGAAAAGAATAGAGCTAGACGAGTTTTCTATTGATACGTTCTTCTGACGATGTGACCAGATATGAATGAAGTGTGCGAAGAACTTATTGATCTATTGCTATGAATTCAGATTTCATCTATTGATATCTAGCTTTCAGCCAGTCAGAAACAATATATCTTCTATGAAAACTCCAGAAAATCACGTTTTTGCCGACAATATTGAATAATGTAGTTTTTGTTATTTGTTTGATAATAATCGTGTTTGATGTGTGTGTAATCAAAGTTATATTCACAAATCTAATTATATTTTCTTGTTTTGCAGTGAAATTTACATCAACGAAAAAATGATTTCTAAGATAGTTACATGAATTCGATGGTGTCATAAAGAATTTCTTTCTAAAATAGAATAAAAAAGGTTGTATAAAGCTTCCTCTTCCTAAAAACAAGTCAAGAACTCCGCCGAATTTAGTGCCCTATCTTGAATCAGAATACCATATATTATGTGGTCTTGTAGAGCAATTCTATGTCAGAGAACAAGTGAATATCAACATGTAACTTTCTCAAAAATTGCACACTATCGAGCCTTGTAGATTTCACCGATACGATCTTTCGGAACAGCAGAGATTCATTATTATCTTCTAAAATTATTCGGTAGTATAGTCTATTTTTCTATATGAATGAGCAAGTATATTGACGATATTTTGATAATATTCAATGTTCTTATCAAAAATTTTTCTGTACTAATAATCAACACATCATTTGTGAGGAATTAATAAAGATATTTTCTTTATAAGCAGAAATAGTTTTGACTTCCGAGGCCCTGGAGACGTGCGAGAATATAGAAAAAAATTATGTTTCAAATGAACATAAAATATTTAGAAATTCTTCTAGAATTTCATGAATAAATCAAACCTAGATGCTCAGAATAGCAATTTAAGAAAGAAATAATAAAAATAATAGACTAGCTTCCTTGGGTCTGGAGGCCAAAATTTTTTTCCGCCTATTATTAAAATATCGTTAATATACCAGCTCCTTCATATAGAAAAATAGGCTTTTCTACCGAACAATCTTAGAAGTTAACAACGAGTCCCTGTTGTTTCGAAAGATCTTATCGATAAAACACATAGAGCTTGATAATGTACAATTTTTGAGAAATTTTCGCATTGATATTCACTTGTTCTGTGACACAAGACTAAGCGCACTGGAATGATGTACAGTCAACAAATAACCTAAGCCTATAGCAAATAACCATTTTTAACTTTGACAAAAACAACGATGAAAACTATTGATTATAGAAAATTCAAGAGTACTTATAACTGCTTTGAATTAAGTTTAAAAACAAAATGTATATAAGTTTATCTTAGAACATCTTAGGAACTACAAACTCAATTTCTTATGCACCATTCGATGCTTCACAAATTGCTCTACAAGATCACATAAAATATGGTATCCTGATACAAGATAGGTTACTAAATCTGGCGAAATCCTTTCGTATTCCAAAATTCTCGAAACAGCTTTATTGTAGCCGATTGCCTTTTCTTGTTCACAAGAGTAGAAGAAGAAACTGCAGTGCCTGGCCAATTCTGCTTTTTCAATTAAGTTTCTCTACTATTATATAAGAAAAGCACTTCTATAAATGAATGATCATCTTTTGCAAGTTTTTTGAGGTATTAAACTTTTTATTCTTTTTCCACATAAAAAGTTAAAATTTAAAAGAAAAGACTTCCTCAGGAGCTGCACTCTGACATGCTCTTTTAAATTGAAAAAATCTAAATCCATAGAATGAAGACTTACAGAGAATTTGTCTTGTCAAATGTGCTATTTTTTACGCTTGTTTTTTTGAATATCTACTGGAAACATCGTGATATATGGTCGAAAATTATAGGATGGCCTCCCAACAATAGCTTCAACATATCCTGAAAATTTCACGCAATTTGAATGCACCTCATCCAAGATTAATTATTGAGGGGACGAAACACTTAAATATAAAAAATATGTTATTCTTGATGAAACATGACAGAAACGAAAGTATCTTCTTGTTAACTACACTTTCCGTTTATCACCACGAAGATATTAAAAATTGACGTGAAAGTTCAACATAATTTCGTCTAGTTTGCTCCGAAGCGTCTATATTTTAAATGTCTGTATAAATTAAATAAAAAAAAAATTACTGATTACTCTTTCCTTACTCTCATCCTCAAAGTTTTCTCGGAAGAGAAACACAGCAATAGTCAGAAAAGAAGGTCAAACAATAAAAGAAAAAAACATTAAAATTTTAAATAAATAGTTTTTAATTAAAAACAAAAGCCACTATTATCTTCCATATTTAATAAAATGTTGAATGAGATATTTTTCCAATTTTTCATACGTCATACTTTTAAAGAAATAAAGACATTAGTCAAAACAAAAAGAAAAATTTGTCACCTAAGTGTTCTCAATAAGATGAAGGAAAATTACGTCATTGTTAACATCTGTACTCTCAGTATTTTTGCAAAACAAAAAAAAGATTTAATTCAATGTAAACTATTTCTTTAAAGCACTATTTAGTTCATAATTCTTTAAGAAAAACTGTCACAAGAAGTACAATTCAGCTTTTAATAATTCTTTTTCTCTAGATGACAATCATCAATCTATTTCAAATCTGAACAAAATTATTATCGCGATGCTTTTATAACTGAAGAAGAATAGACATGACTAGAGAAGTTAAACAATTTTTTTATCACCAGTAATATCGAAAAATTGGCACGAAATTATAAATGAATAATTATTGTATCTATTTTCTATGGATAATTTGTTAGTAGTGAAAAAAACAATGGTATTTTTTTTTTTGTTTTTTATCTAAAAAAGCTATTATCAAATTGAAACGCATTCTGATCATTTGTATATTTCTCTAGTAATACGTCGATTATAAACAAGACAAAACAACAACACTGCAAAAAACAAAAGTCTTGAGAGTGACTAGGTGACACTGTGGAAAAGATAAATTAACATTCTTTGATTTTTTTTGTACAAAACGAAAAGTCACTGCTGTCCAGTTAATGATTGATTATCAAGCCAATGATGATGTCCAAATTCAATACTATTTCCATTTCCTATGCCTGTTGTTGTTATACCATTTGTAACAAGTGTACAATAATCAAGTTCTGATGATGATGCATGATCATCATTCGTTGTCATTGATGATGATGATGATGAAAATGAATTTGTTGGCATTAATCCTGATTGTGTTGCATAAGATGATGTACGATTTGGTCCACCAAGAAATCCACTTGTTTCTGTATATGGAGAATCAAATGGAATTAATTCATTTGATGGCGGATGTACTGATCGAGATATAACATCAGAATAAACAGGATTATTATTATGAATATGTGATAAAGAATCATCAGATTCACGTTCAGATAATTCTATAAACATTAAAATTATAAAATAATATAATATTCTTTGTTTTTTTTTTTCTCTAGAATAATTTACCATCATAAGATACAGCTGTATCACCTTCATTACTTGTATCTTCTTCTTGATGCATACTATGATTTTTACGTGTTTTCATACGTGTTGTTTTTCCTTCGACTGCTCCATTACGTAAAACATTTGACCATCGTCGACCAGAATCTTTTTTTAAACGTTTTTCTTTAGCTCGACGATTTTGAAACCTTTTATTTTTGTATACGAAAAAGAAAATTTTTATTTAGAATTCTTCATTGATATATATGTATATGCTTACCAAACTTGTACAACACGCATATCTAAACCAGTTTCAGCTGCTAATGTTTCACGTACATGTCTAGCTGGTTTTGGACTTGTATTATAGGCTTGTTTAAGAATTTCAAGTTGTTTTTGTGTTATAGTTGTACGTGGCCTTTTATTTGTATCATCAAATTCTATGATAAAATTTCTTATTGTTTTTATTAAATTTGACAAAAAAAAATCAAATCGAAAAATCTTACCTTTATTTTTTAATGTTTCATAATCAATTTTACAAACAAGTTTTTGATCATCAATTAAATAAAATTCATCACCTGTATTCAATTGACGATGACAAATAAGACAAGCAAAACATTGTAAATGATAAACATAATCGCTTGCACGTCGTACAACTTCAGATGGTGGAATACCATTACCACAAGATGCACATTTTGTACCAAATTTTCTTTAGAAAACAAAAAAAAAACAAAAATTCGTTAACTGATTTTTTTTGGGCTTTTTAAAATAATTTATTTTAACTCACTTAAAAAAATCTTCTTTACAATAAACATTTCCATCTCTTGAATAACATTTATCAAGTAGTTTTATATGACATTCCGAACAATTTAAACATAATGAATGAAAATGATTTTCATTTACTTTAAAAACAAATTGATCACATATTGGTAATGAACATACAGAACAATCATATATTGTGATAACTGCACCTTAAATAAGACAGATGATGACATTTCTACTCTACCAATCGGATTAGAATATATGATAGTGACATTAATCCTCTTTTTGTCTTTAAGAAATGATTGACATATATTTCTTTTCTTTTTTAAAAGATTTTAAATAAGAATAAATGAAGAAAGAAAATTTTTTAATCTACCTGTTCGATGTTCATGATGTTGTTGTTCATTATTATGTTTATTTCCTATGACAATATTTGTTTCATTATTAAATGTCATATTTATTGATTTTATTCAATTTGAAACGAATCAATTTTCTTTTATATTACACTATCACTCTATATACACATACACGCTTATCTTCTTCGCTTCCCTTTTTATGAATAAATGTAACAGCAGACATTTGTTACTTTTTTTCTTCTCGTACTCATTCGTTCATGAAAAAATATGTTAACCAATGAGGATAAAGACATAAGAAAAAAAAAAGAAAGAAAATGGAAGAGGAGGAGTAACTCTTTCCGTTTTTTTCCTTTTCTCCTCTTTTTCCTCATTGATCTTATCCAGTGAGCACACGCCCTTATTCCATCCTACTTGCAGATCTTTATCATTGATTCTGGCGTGAACTATCTATCAGATCATTTATACACGCATAAACTAAATAAAAAATAAAAAAGAAATTGTCGCGCACGCGACCAAGTTCATCCATAAAAAGAAAAAAAAAATCAACAGATAAGATAAAAATTGAAAACTTTCAAACAGATGGAAAAAAGCAAGTTTAAAGTTTACGTTTTTAAAAGATCTCGTACGTGGAACAGTGGTGAATGCGAAAATATTTTATGTTGATTTCCCTAGAGAATATTATACTAGTGTTAACACTTTAGTTTTTTCGACTAGTAATGGTGACGATGATCACGTTCACACTTTTGTTTTTTTTTTTTTTTATTCTTATATATTTGTCTGTCTACATAAAAAAACTCGCTGAATTCACCGATGACATTGCATGCAATGCACAAAAGTTTTGTTCCCGTGCGATTGACAAAATAGAAAGTATGAGCATTGATCACGCTCTTCATCAAATTCACATTGTTGTTGCTCACACCTCAATGAACAAAAAAAAAGAATGAGACGATAGTCCCAAGAGCTTTTCATAGGTGATTCAGAATTGGTGTATATGAATAGTTAATATATGTGCTAATGTTCGTTTCTAGTTTTTTTTCATCTCCAAGGAATTTAATATGTATTTACTATTGAAAAGAAACAGAAAAATAAATTTAACTACAGATACTTTCTTATTTGACATTCTCCCATGAAGTGTCACATACTATTGACAATAACAAGAAACTAAAACTTTTGATTTTATTTTATAAAAGTTATATCAATGATATTTTGAATTTTGAAACGTTTTCCTTGGTTTTTTCTCGACTTTTTTTTTAATATTAATTTTATCGATATTCAACTATTTCCTTAATATTGATTTGATTGTCCATATCATGATTATCATTGACATATTGTGACAATCATCATTTGAACTTCATCGATGCAATATGCTTTCTCGCTCTTTTCTCCGGTCGTTCAATCTGCTAATTGCATCCTTTTTCTAACCAACAAGTGTGAAGCGCCTGCCTACCATTTTTATTTCACAATATGGAAGTCAACGAGTCTTCTCTCTTCTCCTTTGTCTTTTTCTTTTTTTTTCTTTTTTTCTTTCTACTCGTTTATTCTCACACAATTTTTGCTCGTTGTCCATCTGCTAATCAACTAGCTACTACTATTAGGAAAAAGACGAAATACGAGAGCAGTCAAATGTCACCCGAAGCCTATCCAGGTGCAATATAGATGAAGACAAAAAATATCTTTACCGAAGGGCATTAAGACTGAAAAAAAAGAAAACTATACGAATCACTTGATTGTCTTCATTCGAGTTAATCAACACAAAAGACATCTCTTTAGTAGTTCGAATGGCATTTACTTTACCTAGATGTACATGTTAATCAAATAGTGATGAAGAAAAGACAAAGTGGCACGAGTATGTGACAGGTTGCTTACTCAGCATGAATTCCTTCGTCTTTTTTTTGTTTTCTCTATTCTATATAACATATGGGGATACGATTATTTTCTATATTGTTATCAATCAATATTAATTGCTGTATGACTTAATACAGTTCATATCAATTGATAGATGTATAGGTTTTTTTATTCTAATATACTTGAACACGAAATTAGACAAAAAATAAACACATACATTTCAAAATAGGCAAAAATAATAATAGGTGTACAAAAATCAACTGCAAATTTGAGCAAAAAAATGATTACAATAATGGAAATCGTTTCTTACATTTGATCACCTTTCATAAAAAACAAAATTCAATACGTGAATAAGGTATATAGAAAGACACACATATATATTTATATATATATATATATGTATATGATTGATTGTTCATTTATATTCTTGTTTATCAGCTAAATTAAATGAAAATACCGATTGATCACTTATGAATGGCAGGAAAATTGAGTAATGAACCACCTTGTTTCTTCCATGATGCAATGGATGCTATGACAATATGTTCACAATCAGCTTGATCAACAATCTTTTGTAAAAAAAAAGAAAAATTTATCAATATGAATTTATTAATAGATTTAATTATTCACAATAAAAACAACGGAATAATATTTCTAGTTTTTTTTTTATATAGATTATTAAAAAGGCTTTAAACAATGATTGCTAGTAGATATTAGAAGACTTCTGAATCCTATAAAGGACTAAATTCATTGTAGAGCATGACTCAGAACTTTAGACTTCTCAATTTTTATCAATATGAAAGTAATAATCTGTAAAAAACAAAAAATCGAATACAAATTCCATATGAATGTGAATTAAATAGAAAATTCTCTTAATTATGAATGATGTGTTTCAATTGGTCAGAAGTAACTTTTTTTTTTAGAAAATCGAAGATAAGAACAAATTTTGTAAGAATATCAAAATAGAAATGTTTAATAATTATTTTGTTTGGATACACAAAGAAAGAGGAGGGAAGAGCAGGCGACGACCAAGAAGACTGATTGGAAGAATTATGGTAAAAACGAAAATTTTTCAGGAATTGTAGGATCGCCTCCTCCGATCTTCCACTTGGTATACTCCTGATTTTGTTTAAAGAAAAAAAGTATTTTTCAAAACTAATGTCGGTGCCACAGTTAAAGAGAAGTGGATGTACACTCAATAACTCCATGACAGCACCAGATAGAGACTTGCAGTTTTCAGCAAACGATAGAGAAGAACTCCGGACATCTTTTTGTCTAATGTTATATATGGCAAAATTGTTCTAAAACTCATCATCTTTGCAAAACATTTCAAAAGAGTGCATGGAAACGGTGTTCTGTTTCGATGTAGTTTTGATTTTGACATGTGTTTCAGATAGAGAAACCTCAGAACTGTAGTTCAAGGTACGATTCAGGTGATTGCTTTCTCACATATCAATGTTGAGAAAACAAAATCGCATTGATATTCAATCAAAATTTTACCGTGCTCGCAGCAAAGTTGACACCATCTATTGATATATCGACAGTATGCTGTAGAACTTGGTATTGGATACATTATTATATAAAGAAAGTCTTTCTCTCTAATCCTGCATATATCCCATTCTGTAGTAAAATCCTGATAGTCCCGTTTTCTTGACACGGAACACCGTTTTCATGCATGTTTTTGAATTTTTTTGTGAAGCTAATGAATTTTCAAAATAATTTTGTGTTATGTAATATCAGATGAAAAGATGTCTGGAGTTCTCCTCTTTCGATTGCTGAAAATCACAAGTCACTAGCTGTTGCTGTTATTGAGATGATATCTACCTCTCTTTAGTTCTAGCATGAACATGAACTATATGTATATGTCAGCGTCCAAACTGGGACTACGTCCAATCTCAGATTGGCCTAGGCGAATGTTGCATCCGAGATTGGACGCGTCCAATCTAAGATTGATGTAATTCTATTCACTAAAATATTGATTAATCTTTAGATATACGTTCGATTCGAATTGTTTTTTTGAGTAATGTTTCTACAATGTCAGTTTATTTGGCACAATTGTCGTTTGACAGATTTGAGTAAAATTTTAGGAGCTATAAATAAATTTCTAGAAAAACCAACTTTCGTGAAAAACCTTTATTAAATTCTTGAGTCTAAATTTAGCTTCTTCCTAAATGCTTGTAATACTTAAAACAGCATTGTATGAACATGACTTCGAAAAATAGTTTGGTTCCAACGTCTATCTAAAGAGTAATTAATATTTTAGTGAATAGAATTACGTCAATCCGAGATTGGACGCGTCCAATCTCAGATCCGACATTTGCCTAGGCCAATCTGAGATTGGACGTAATCTTAGTTTGGACGCTGACATATATTTCTAATAAAAATTTACGGAGATGAATTAAAATTTTTGAAGTCATCTTGTAGTTTATACTCATTAGTGAATCGCTTGAAGATATTTGTTAATCGTTGTCAGACGTAAACAACATTTGATGAATGGTTTCCGAATGCAGTGAAAAATCTCTTCTAATATCATAAACGTATTTATTTCTCTTTTTAAATTGACTTCATTTTAAATAAACGTATGACTAATACTTAGAATATACTCAAAAGATATAAAAATGAAAATCTAATAAAATTTTACTTTGAGATCATTAAGATATTGCAAAATTTCTTTGTTTGTATATAAACTAAGTAATTTTAGACGACAATGATGAAGAATATGAATTGTTAAAAAAACAAAAATATATTCGCTACCAGCAAGAAATTTTTCCCAAATACTAAATAAGAAAATTGAGTTTTATTTTGGATATAATTCAAAATAAATAAATATATACTTTAATAAAGAAATATCATCAGTTATTAATTGAAAACCATCTTTAAGCCATTTGTCTGGTATACATACAAATATATTTTGAGTATTTAAATGAAGTAATAATTTTGGTTCATGACAGAATTCTTGTTGAGCAATTTTACTAACATGATATCGCTATTTAAAATAATAAATTAGACATTTTTATGAATTTATAATTTTTTTACTCAAGTACGAGTAAGGCAATATGTCGAGTTAATTGAACAAATTTATCATATATTTTACAAGTCATAAGCCAACATTCAGCAGTAACTTCTAATCGTTGTTCATTATCATTATCAAGAAAGGCACACGTAAAATTTGCAATTGATAAAAAAGGTTCATATTCTTTCTATTATAAATATATAAAAAAAAAAAAAAGAAAAAGAATATTGAATTTTTATTGTTTGTTTTTACTGTTGAAATTATAGATAATTTAGTTGGATGTGAATCAAGTAAATACATTGAGAGAAATTGTTGAGAAGTAGATGTATCTGTTTTAATTATTTGACAAGTTGTTAATGTTGAATGAAAACATTTGTATATGTCACAATTCGCTTCATCAACATATCGACGTGTTGTACGATAAGGTGATTTAATACCTTAAAAAGAAAATTAATTTAAAAAAAAAAAGAAATATTTTATTAGTTTAGAAAAGAAACCTAATAGAATTTTCCAATAGAATGGCTTTAATTCAGCAACAATAGAATTTTTTTGAACATGTTGTTTTAATTTTTCAATATTTATCGTCTCAGATTCAAGTAAATCTCTAAATACTGTTTGAACAGTTCGTTGTATTAATATCATATCTAGAATAAACAATATTATCAACAAAAAACTGATCTTTATTCAATTAATCAATATCCTCAAAGTTCGTTATAGAGTTTAATGATTGTTGATTTTCAATCGGATTTTCAAGTAAATATTTTAAAATATGAATAATCATATCTGAAGAGAGATTTAATGTAGTTAATAATGATTGAATAATTTTCGATTCTGGTAAATGAGATAATAGCACAGGTAATTTTATTGTCAATCTAAAAAAAATTAAATAAAAACAAGAAAAAAGAAAATTCTTAATACATACAAATGAATGAGAAATAAAGTCATAATTGTCCATTCATTAGATTTCAAGGCTATGCTTTCACTATTGAAACTAAATATGTATATAAAAATAAATATTAGTATTTTTTTTTTCTATATTAAAAATATTAGAATCAAGTTGCCAAATTTCTTGATTTTATATCTTTTTGTCACATTGAATTTTAGAGACATTTTGAATTACTAAGAAAAACACGTTGTGTTTACTTGAGTCCTTGAAAACAGAGACTATCAATTTTGATAAACAAACTCTATGTCAGGAACTTGCGTGATTATAGATAAACAGGAAGAATCTATTCCGTGTTTATCGAATGCTTTCATTGCAAGGACATGACCTTAGTTAAGTACAAAATTCATTAGAGGACAATCTTTACTTTAACCAATGCCCATTTTTAAAAAAAAGAGGCAGGTAGAAGTTTTCGTAATAACTTTTCATAGAAATAAGACTGAGAGTGGCGATTTTTATCTTTAGAAAGAGAAGATAACGACGCATCGAATCGTGTATTACTAGTTTTTTCGACTTGGTTTTTTAAGGTTTTCAATCAACCTCGTTGAAAACTATGGTATCCTGTCAGAAAACTATAGTAAATTTTCAATTATAATGTGCACATCCGAACCATCGATGGAAGACCTACAAAACTACACAAGTCTCATATTTTTAGGTGAAGTTATCCAGAAGTCATAGGTATTTTTAATCAAATACTCTAGGTCAATTTTTTAAGCAATTGCTGTGAAAAATAATCACATTTTTTATTTTTTCTTATACTAAACGAACCATTTTTCCGACACCTTTTTTTTATAAATTTGATTAAAAAAACTTCAGAAAACATCTTAGGAGAACGTATAATATATGATTCAATGTGACATTATCTTCTCTTTCCAATAGTGAAAATTGTAGCGCTCTATCTTATTTCTATCAAAAGTTATTCGAAAAAAAGTACTCACTCGCCGGTTTTTTTGAAATGGGCATTAGTAAAAATTGTCAATTCTGTCTTGCTGAAAAGTCAATCAAAATTTGCAACTGCTTCATCATCATCTAACACAATCACTAAACATTACTTTTCAAAATTTAAAAAAAGAAGAGTATCTCGAATCCGACATATTCTTTATTATGGAAAAAATGATCAAACAAAAGCAAATTAATAATTAAAATGAATACTCATTACAATAGTATTCAATCCTATGATTATCTTTTCAATAATCCAGACATGTTGAAACAGAATCGTTCATCAGAAAAATATGATTATGTTGCAAAAGTATTAAGAACAACATAGCTAATAATTTATTATTTAATCATACTCATGTTGTTTTGATTCAAGTCAATTTTTGTATCAAGTTTATTTTATATTTTGTCGCTATATTTTACTGAATGACCGTGAAATTATTAATAATATAGCACACACCTAATTATCTTCCTTTTTGTGAAACACGATCTAAAAGTAGTGTTGAAGTATAGGAGTAGTAATTTGGACTTCTTTCCCTTTTTTTTTTCATAGAAGTGACAGACATCTTAATAACAAATCATCACAGATGTGATAGACACGTGAGAAACAACTTACTACAGACGTGACAGACCTTGTTGATATATGATCAAAGATCGTATATCAATAACGTCTCGTTATAATTCTTTATCTCATTTCTGGAGGATAATGTAAAAGAATGGCAAAGAAAAATGTGTCCCACAATAGATAGAATGAAATAATCTCTCTGTAATTAGCAATAGAATCTACATCATGTTTCACATCTTAATACATCTGGGATTGCGCTAATAGCTTTTTCTTATATATCATTGATGAGGAAAAGGTCCCAAGTGACAAATTGCTTTTAAGCTGAAGTTAGATTCATTCGATAGAATCTAGTGAGTAGGTAAGTATCCTAGAGTAATTTGAGTCGCTAGGTCTTTATTCCTAAGATATTTGAATTTTTAGTGAATCTTTTCTGTGGGACCCTAGTTTTAAAACAAAATTATACTTTGGAATTTAGATCTGAAACTTAACTCACACAAAGGCACTGGTTAGACTAGCTTGTAGAAAAATTTTTCTACTAAGTCTCTTCAAAATATGAATTTTTTAAAACATAAGTGCATTACCATGATTATTGTAAACAATATGGGTATTATGAAAAATTTTCATCTTGTAGAGATTTGATAGAAAAATTCTGAAATTTTTTCTACAGGCTAATCTAATCAGTGCCTTTATGTAGACAAAGTTTCAGGTCATAATTCACTAAATATTGGAAATCTCAGCAATAAAGTCTGTTTATCACTTGAGGTCTTTTTCTCGTTAGAGGAAAACATCCGTCTTTTCCAATCAGACAACAGAATATAACAAGCGCTTAGGTGAATAATAAATTTCAGTTGTGTTCGATAAAAGACCATCAAGTAATTTTATGATTTGAATAAAAAAAAAAGTCTCCTAGTTTTCGAAATTTGAATTTGGCAAGCCTGATTAAAATCTAATTACCTTAATGTCAATAATAATTCTGATAGTGCTGATCGTAAATCTTCTGCTATAGTTTGTTTGACATTGTCGTAAAACATTTGTTTGAAACTATTAAAATTAGATTGGCTGAATTGAGTAAAAAAGAAGAAAAAGAAATGACAGACCATGTCATGATTTTCTGACTAACAATTGACAAGCGAATAGTTTGTTGAGAGTAGGCGTCAATTGGTGGTAATATTATAGCAGATGATAATGTTGTTATTTCCTGTTAAATAGATTAAAGTTATAAATAGCACTTAATAGCATTCATACCTCTTTTGATGTATCACTTTTTCCAAAGAAAAATTCTTTTACTTTAATTTCATATTGATTTTCTGGTTGTGTTCTTTGTAATTCATCAATTGTTGGAAGTTTTTTTTCAGCTCGAGATCCATCAGATGACATCATATCTTCAATATCAAGTTTATTTACTAATTGTTGATATCGTTGAGGATTAATTTGTGTATCAGATATTATTGTATTATTTTGTAGATAATCTTTCGTTTTATTTGTTATCCATTCATATAAACAAATTATAACAAAATCAATTGTTGTATTATCTGTTCGAATATAATCAGGTAAAGAAATTTGTTTAAGTTTTGTTTCAACTAATGTTGGTTTTTTTTGTGAAAGTGTAGCTCGAGATTTATAATAATTATCACGAGCTATTTGTAATTTTTCAAATTCATCATCATCACTATCAGATGAAGATGATGATGATTCATGACGATGAGATATTTTAGGCATCGATCGATTATAATTAGATTGAGAAATAATTGTACTACTATCATGTTGTTCTTTACTAAATAATTTATTATTAAATAGAAAAATAATATTGATTTTAATGTTTTATTTTACTTTAAATTTTCATGTGTTAATAATTCAATTTTTATTGGAGTATTTCCTTGTTGTTGTTGTTGTTGTTGTCGAGCCCAAACAGGTGATGTAGGAATTTGTCGTTCGAAATATTTTGAAGATTTATAACAAAATGTTGAACAGAATAACTGAAAATAAAATTTTTTATTGAAAAATTTATTTGAAATTTTTTCTTACCCGTCGTTCTGTTGTATCAATTACTTTATTTACTTTTACATTAATATGATATTGATGAGTTGGTATCTAAATATTGATAATAGGTTTTAATAGACATTTTAGAAAAACATAATTAATATACATCTTTTGGTAGTGATGTGGAACAAATAGGATAGCCACATATTTGTCTTAATGCACGATCTTCATTAACACCTCGATATCGTTCTTGATCGATCAGAGTAGCCTACATAAGAATGGTGATTAATAGAAAACATCAATAAAATGATATTTACTGCATTAATTAGCGTTTCATTATCGACTTTGTCTTCTTCAATTAATTGCATACATGTATCATATGCTTTCTTTTCACAAGCTTTTCGTTGTTCAATCTTAGCTCGGAATGCATCAATTTTTGTTAGTTCTACTGTCGCCATCTGAAATATAATCTTGAATAAAACATGTACATATAACAAAGAGCAAAAAAAAAGTTATCTTTTAATATATATCAAGTAACAATAACAAAAAGAAAAAAAAAACAAATAATCTGACTACTAGAGTTGAATTGAAGGTAAAATACATTGAAGTGTAAAATATTCTGCAACAATACAAATATGTAACATGCTATTATTACAGAAATCTAAAAAAAATCAATAGAAAATAATAAAGAAATGAACGTGTTTCACATACTAAAAACCATTTTTTCTGCATATGGTTGTTGTGAATGAAGTAATTGTGCAAATTTCTTAATATCTAAACGTACTTCAGCTGTATCAATAGAATTTGTTGATGATGAACTTGATTGTTGTGTTATTGGCATATCCCATTCAGATCGATCATCATTCATAGGATCTAAATTTACAATTATTTCGATTTTATAAAATAAATAATTTTCAAACTTGTTCTCGATGTTCCTTGAAGACCAGTAAAATATGTTGCTACTTGTGCTGTATCCGTTTCAATTTTTACTGTCATATCACCAGATTTATTTGCTTGTAATGTCTATAGAGAAGATTAGAAATTCTTCTTTCTAAATAGAACTTACAACATAATTACACATAGCTTTCATTCGATCGATAATATTTTTTAATGTTTTTAATTTGGACATTGTGATACTAATCTAAATAGGAAAAGAATTTTTTCTTCTTTTTCAAAATTGAATTGATTTTAATTTTTTTATTTTTTAAATAAAACATATGGATTTCTATAGACTAGAATTAAGATAGATCACATGATTATATAAATATCACAAGTGCGATCTGTCCCTTGGGTCTATATTTGTATATAACATGTCAAGAAGTTTGACCTTTATGTGAGTATCAACACTCATCATAGCAACAATAACAACAACAACAGCAAACATTCTAGTAGCAAATATTGAGAATACCATAGCCCATCAACTCTAAGTTAATCAAGTGATGACATAAATTTATCTTTATTCTTCAATTATTGTCATTTGAACTAGAGTCGGCTAATTTATTATTTGGTTTTTCTATTTCATTTGAGTTGGTAATAGAACAAAAGTTAATCGAATATTTCTCATAATCTATGCTATTGATATATCAATACTATTTTAAATAATTTTAATTGAGAAAGATTCTTATGACAAAAATGAAAACTCATTTTATTTTTGTCTCGTTGATTTTCTTCTATTCTTTTCTTTTTTTCTTCATCGTCATATATTATTCTCGAAATATGTTGGCGACAAACGTTGACTTCGCTTGACACTAGATTTTCTATCTTTATTTATATGTATACAATCTTATGTCTCTATCGATAGGAAAGTTCCTTGCACCATTATTTCTCATTCTTCCGATGACGGTAATAATCCACCGCTATCAGTTCTCTGCTTTTTTTCTGCTATTTCTTTGCGGCAACCACACACGCAATGCGTTTTCTTAGAGTGCTCTCCCTCTCTCTCTCTCTCTCTCTCTCTCTTTTTCCTCGTTTCTTTCTTTTTTTTGACTAGTGTGCGTCGTTCCTATTCAAAGATGGCAAACTCCATACTAGTTATATAGGCAAAGTATAGTAGCGAACTAGAACGTTTTTTTGTCGGTTGAAAGAAAAAGAGACATTGATAAATATACAACCATAACAAGAACTTATTCGCTTGTGCGCCGAGTCTCGTCGTGCTAGTAGTAAATTGTCTCGGATCCCTATGGCATTATTTTTTTTTTGCTTATAAAGAACATCGTAAGAGAAATATTATTTTTTTTTTGGAAATATTTGACAGATCAATAAATTTATTGTATAAAATATCAAGAATACTAACAATCTAATGTGTAATAAGAAACGTGACTTGAATTATTTCGATAGGCTGTCAAGGTCATTGAGATGTCAATGAGAAAATAATGATTGATACAATAAGAAAAAAAGAAAGATAGAATCAATAGTGACGTCAACATTAATCGACATTACTATATACTTTGCATGTCGAAAGTTAGAAACGACAAAAACAAATAGTATATCTCCAGTTCTAGTATGTATTGTTCTTTTCTTTTTCTCTATCTTATCATATCAACAGAGAAAACATCCGGAAATAACTTTAATCTTTTGAGTATGTCAACTCGAATGACAAAACACGAAACAATATAATTATAATATTACTTGAGTTTTCTTTGTGTATTTTTCATTTTATTTTCTTTCTAGTATATTCAACTCTTATCGTTAATCGATACTTATGAGCTGTTATTCAAGAATATTGACACTATGAGGAAGAATGCAATGGTGCATCGCAGTGCCTTTTTCTTCTTCCCTTTCTTTGTCTACTTTATTTCCTAATAATAATTTATTGCCATCACTAATAATAACGATGACTTTTATTCTCAATATTATTAATTTACCATCATCCGTCCATGCATTATCTACATCAGCATGTTCACCATATTTGTTTTCAACCGGTACCGATATACGTACAAATAATCAATATATTCGACCATGTCCAATGTCAACACCTTGTCAATGTATATGCGAAATTGAAAGTAAACGTTTATGGATTGATTGTTTCTATCGAAAATTAACATTAATGCCAATATTTCAAACAATTCCAACAAATAATACAGTCATTGAATGGAATATTGATTTAGCATTTAATTTATTTGATAATATAACATTTAATAATAAAACAAAATGGATACCTGATAATATGCATATACGTCATATAGTATTTTCTAGTTCACTTGCATATGATCTTATTGTACAATTAAATTTAACTCATCGACATTTAATTGATATGTGGCCTAGTCAACAACATTTACCTATTATTGATGATCAATTTCAATTATTTGATGATTATGAATATGATAAGTCTGATGAAGAGGTAAAAAAAAATTTAATAAGAAAAAAATAAATAATGAGAGAAAATTTTATTTTTGAAATAGGATAAAACAGATATAAATGAACTCTATAAAATGAAACGTTCAATAATATCATCAAATTCAGAACATAAACATCTTCTAACTGAATTAACATTAAAATTACGAGAAAAAACTAAACGAATTAATTTATTTACATTATCATTATCCGGTGAACCTTCACCAATATCAAATCTTTATCTTGATCATAATTCTCTTAATTCTATACCTACTCAAGCTTTATACAATGCAACAGGTTTATATGAAATATATTTGTCATTTAATAATATAGTTCAATTACCAGCATTTGCATTTGGATTTTCTCATCGTCTTACACGAATCGATTTATCACATAATAAATTAAAATCAATACATAATTTAACATTTCAAAGACATCCAAATGCATTCGCTGGTCCATTTCTTATTGATTATCTTGATTTATCACATAATCAATTAAAAATATTAGAAGCCAATGTTTTTTCTTATCTTGTTAATTTACGTTTATTAAAATTAGAACATAATCAAATACATTCAATATCTGCACATGTATGGACTGGTTTATATCGTTTAAAATATCTTGATTTATCACATAATTATATAGAAAATTTTACTCAAGCTTTTTATAGTGGTTATCTTAATGAATTAAATCAATTGAAAATTACATCCAATAATCTAAGTCAAATAGGTCCATGCGAATTTTTATCGCTTAAACGATTAGCTAAACTTAATCTCAGTGGAAATAATATAACAACACTTGATACTTGTTCATTTTATGGCCTTCATCGTACAACAACTTATTCATCATTAAATGTACATTTACGTTCAAATCAACTTGAAACAATTCATCCATGTACATTTACCAATTTTGCACGTTCAACAATTCATTTAGAAAATAATCCATTAATATGTAATTGTTCATTTAATTATTTATTACACAATCGTCAATCACTTGCTTATACAGGTCAAGAATGTCTTGGTGGATTTTCATATCAATCAGAACATCAACAATTAACATTACCTGCCGTCCGTAAAACAAATTCAACATTAATTAAAAATCCAATTAATGCTTCAATACCATGCCAAGATTCATATATATATTATAATGATCTATGTTCAAAACTTGATTGTGCAAGTGAATGTACACCTAATGAACGTTTTATTATTCAAATAACGACAATACCAACACCAAGTGGAACAATATTTAACTATCCAAAAACAATTGCTTCTACTTTTATTGTTGTTTCTGTTCATTATAGTCGGTTTTTTCTCTCTTGTATAAATTGTGATATTTAAAAAAAAAACAAAAGAAAAGAAAAACACTTTACTTACATCATATGGAGGAATATTTGGAGCTTGAAAATCAGTCCTAAAAAAAAACTGGAATAAATCTTTCTCTATAATAGGAAAAAATATTTACCAATGTTTATGGGCTAATAAATGAATAGGAATGTCACATGTAAATTGTCGTTCAGTCATTGATGATGAAATCTAAAGATGATTTAAAATAAAAAAAGAAGAATCTTCTTTTCTTGTTATTTTTTCTAATAATTAAAAAAAAAACATACAACTTCTGTATCAATACTTAAACATGGACTATTATGTTTTTTAATTAAACGAAGTCTAAGTAATTGAGCTGCTTGTGCTGGTTTAAGTGCACGTACTAATTCTTCAAACATAATTTCAATATAAATTTCATTTGCTAATGCTGATAAACCATCCATAATATAATCATCGAAAAATCGAATTGGATCAAGTTCAATCCAAAGTGAAACACCACCACCAAATGATTTGTCACCCAATATTAAAAATAATTTATCAGATGTTAATCGAAGTACACCGGATTTTGCCATTTTTGATATACCGGTAATAATTCCTATTACAAACGAAAAAAAAAACATCAATCATGTGCTTTGTTTTTCTTTCAAAAAGCTCAACATCCTTTTTGTATAGATGAGACCGACAACAATGTAGAACAACGCTTGCATTTATTTTTATGATGAATATCAGTCAAATTCTTTTTAATTAATATTATAACATACTTGTAAATTTATTGATTGTTGTACTATTATGTAATTTGGCACGAAATTTCATTGTTTTAAGTTTTCATAAAGTTATAACGAAAAAAAAAAAAAAGAAAAAGAATATATCTAGAATATAGAAATTAAGCTGAACTATATGTATTCGTGGTAAATAATCGTGACCACCACGATGTATTAACTACATTTCGTTGAAAAACACTATTTAAATACATTTTAACAAGTTGAAAATCTTTTTGTAAATAAGGTTTAGCAGCACTAACAAAATCAAAATCTGGATCAAGTTGTCGACCAATACCTTCAATAATAATTGTTCCAAGAGCGAGTGTTGTAAAATTCGATTCCATTTGAATACGATATTTTTTTCCTAAATCTAATACATTACGTAAAACTAATCCAACTTCAAGTTGTTTTAATGGAGTTTTAAGAACACTATCGATTAATTTAGACATATCTTTTTGAAAACCAATTCTTGATTGATCATCAATTTCATTAGCATTTGGAGCACGTTCTATCAATAATGTTGCTGCTTCTATACCATTATAATTTACTATTGCACGAAATAAATCATAAAAATTCTTTTTATCTCTCCGATTAAGTGAAGATGTTAAACCAACATCGATAAATATTATAATTGGTTCACGAGGTGAATTATCGTCAAGACGAACAAGAATATTACCTGGATGAAGATCTGCATGAACCTAACAATTAATAAATCGAATAAAATAGTATTGCTGATGTATGGAGATCAGAGAATCTTGATGGAGTTTTTTTTAGAACTTGAATTATATTAGATATCGACACTGAATACAAATGAAGTCAACAAAATTATTATTTACTCGTCGAGGTCGCTAGGATTAGAGAGGAAGCGATAAGTCAGGAAGTCAACTAGAAGGTTTGTATTAAAGTTGACCCGATTTTGGAGAAGACGACTCTTTTTTTTTGTGGAAATTAGTGAGCAAAAACAAAACCTATAAAACGCTGGAACACTATTAGAGAAAAAAACGAAAATTTTCCAAGATTGGAAGGGGACCAACTCTTTTTTCCCACTCGGGACATTTCTGTTTCCTCGCCTATTATATTATCTGTTCGGAGAATGTTTACATCGATAGGCTCATATTTCTTACTCACATACAATGTAAGAATCTCCCGAAAAATATTCGAGGATATTTTTACATTAAGAGACTATCCTCTTAATCTTTATATTTTTCTATTTGAAAAAGTAGAATCCTAAGAGTAAAATAGGTCAGCACAATTAAATTGTTTACTGTCAATACGACGAAAATTTCAATAGAATTTTTGTTGGAGTTTACCGAATTATACATCTTACAAAAGAACATTCCTACATGTCCATTTGATTTTAAGCTGGAACTTAGTACATCTTGTAGACCTTAGTAAACTATCTTTACGATAGAAAGAGTTCGTGTCTACGCTTTTTTTCTGAGGAGATCGAACATTTTTAGTGTTGCGACTCGTAACTTTGCCTACATACGGACGTCACTTACGAGGGAAGTCCTCCAGCTGTTCAATTGCTTTTGAGTCAAAACTATGTGCATTATATAAATCCACATGAACTGTGACTCAAAAGCAATTGAACGGTTGGTTGTAACGAACACTTGGAAATGTTGTCTTGTTAGTTATTGTTTATCAGGTTGAACTTACGAAATTATCAACAAAGAGCATTTTTAAATAAGCATTAACACCAAGATATGCTAATTTTTTTCTAATTTTTATATCTTTACATGTTTCCATAAATGTATTTAATAATTGTCCATTTTCATATGTTTCAAAAAGAATATCTTGTGTTGATGGTAATGATGGATCAAAATGTGGAAAACATATATTTGGTTTATATTTTTGAAAATTTCTTTCAAATATTTGTAAATTTTTTGTTTCAATCATTAAATTTGTTTGTAATAACATATTTTTAGTAAATGATTGAATATTATCTTCAATATTAAGCCATTGAAATGTTTGTTTTGATACAAATTTTGTTAATAAACGTGTAAGAATATTTAAAATTTTTAAATCATAATAAATTTCATTTTGAACACCAGGATGACGAATTTTCATTATTAAATCTTGATTACCAATTTTACATCGATAGACTTGTGCTATAGCACCACTTGCTATTGGCTTTGAAAGAAAATTGGATGATGATGGTGAATCAATATTTATATTATTTTCACGTAATAATTTTCGTGTTGCAGATTCTGAATGTGTTGGTGCATTAGAATGAAGTTCATTAAATATGAAACAAAACTGAGCAGAAAATAGATCAGGTCGAGTTGCCATCCATTGACCAAGTTTAATAAAACAAGGACCACAATATTCAAATGATCTAAATAAATTATAAATCAATTTTCAATGAGTCTTTCAACTAGAAAATTTTTACCGTCTAAGTGCAAAACACCATTTTTCATATAAATGTGGAGCAAATTTGTCTTGATAAAAATAAAAAATAATAAGAGGAGTAAAAACAATAATAAGTTTAAGTGTACGAAAGAATAAACGTATAGGTACAATAAAAGCTGATGAACGATTTAAATAAAGTTCTGAATTAAGCAATTGTTGTGTTTGTGAAAGAAGTGTATCAAGTTCTGATTGAGTTACAGATTCAGTATTTTCATCAAAATTTTCTTGAGATAATTTGTCTTTATTTATCCATAACTGAATTCGAGGAAAATCTCTATAAATAATATAACAGATTGGTATACCAGCCGAAACAATAGTAAATGTGATAGTTAATGGCCAAAAACGACGATACCATGGACGTATTTCACCACGTCTAGGTAATTCAAATAAACGACGATATGGATTTGAAGGAAAAATAAGGCGTGTATTGCGAAGACATAATGAACCACGACAAGTTAAATGAAGCGCAACTCGGGAAAGCATAATTTAAGCAAAGAAGAATCGTAATAGATGAGATTTCTATAAAATCTTTTGATAGATAAGTTTGGATCTACAAAAAGTATTTAATGGATCAAGAATTCCGCATCAGAAATGATAGATGTCAACGTAAGTCGGTAATAAAATAAGCTATGTTGTTAAAAGCATTGTATTACCAAATTTTATTGTAAAGTCAATGAAGGAGTTATATTAAAAAAAATATTTAACTGTCTTTTGAAACTCGCTTGTTGCAATAGAGTATTGTTTTTTTTTTAAATTCCAACGTCGGACTTTGAACGAAAGATAATCTTTGAAACAAGTCTTATAAGTGTTTATTACTCTTTAAATTGGTGCTAATTTGATTTCATAACATTTCAGTGCTATATAATTGTTTTAACTGAATATCTTTAGCAACTGATTCTATGATTTCTTTTTTTCACAAGACTTACTCATTTAAATGATATTGAAACAGACCAGTAATAACAAAAAAAAAATCTACATACTTATTCTACATCAGATGATGACGAGAAAAAGCTTTTGAAAAAAAATTTCACACATCAGTTGATCCTTTTTTTATGAATTGTCTTTTTGTAATCAGATCAAGATCTCTTAAAAACTTCTTAACTAAATGCTATTTTCTACATGAAATATATGATTCAAGTTTTTGCTGGATCATAATCAATTTGTATCGTAGTTTCTTTGTGTAAAAATATGTTTACAAATAAAGAATTGTGAATATTTAATATATTTTCTTCTCTATTCAGAGAACACATCGGTTATTTTCTTCTTTTTGTTCTCTTGTATTTGATGACAATTAAGTCAGCAAAACAAGAATACATACAACACAAGTATAAAAAAACAAAAAAAAAACAAATGATGGTAGTCATTTATGACTGTCTCGCTGAATAATTTCTTTGCTTGTGTGTATGTATATTCATATAAAGTTTAATCTTCATCGGCATCTTCATCATTGCCAGTCTTTTCGCCTTTTTTCATATTTTTTCGCTTAACACGACCTATAGAAAGAAAAAAAAAATATGTAACTAAGAAAAATAAGATTCTTATAAATAAATACCTGGTCGACCACCGCTGGATAATGGTGAACGAAGAGCAAAATCGATATGTTTTTGCGAATCAAGTCGTACAATGAAAGATGGAATATTGACTACTTGTTTTCGTACACTATTTAATAAATAACAAAAGGAATTATTAATCTTAATTTTTATTAATTTTACCGAATATGACGTTGTCGAATAAGTACACGTGCATGATGAATACTTTTAGCAAGAGCAAGTCGTAAAAGTTGTGTTTGAAGACGACGTTCCAAAAAGTCCTCAACTTTCAAACCCAACACGTAATCGAGCTTCATTTTCGATTCATCAAGTACACCAATTCGAACAAGACGACGAAGTAAAGCATTACCTTAAATAATAAATTTTTGTTTTATTTTTTTTTGGAAAGATATTTTTTTTTATGCAACAAACCTTCGAATAATCGTTTTGGCTCTTTTTCGTCGAGTGTTAATAACTCACGGGCAGCTTTTCGGATTTTGGCCAATGTATAACGAACACGCCATACTTCACGTTTATTTCGTAAACCAAATTTACCGATAAGTTCAAGTTCTTGATCGAGACGTTCTTTTTCATATGGACGACGAGGCGTCGAATAGGTCTTGTTGTATACAAGTGGAACGCGTGGCATATTTGCCTAAAGCGATCTAAAACAAAATGTTTTCATTTTCAAATCAAAATATCGAACAAGACTCATATGCTTCTTCTTTTCGTTTAAAAAAATGAATAAATAAATGCAATGGAATAGTAACAAATAAACAACATCATCTTCACGATAACTCTGATTGGTTAATTATTATCCTCGATGAATTGATGAAAAATTTGTTTCAATGATAAGATAAAAATTTCTTCATTTAGATTAAATATTTAATAGAAACTAATATATGAATATAAATATTCTATTAATCAGACGAAGAATTTTTATAGATGACACCAGCTGTTTTTATGAATCGACATGGATTACAAGGGATCCAATCATTCTTTTATTTTTTCATAAACGTAAAAAACAAAAAGCATCAGCATTAACCAGTGGTGGATCTAGAATGCTGGAAAACGAGGTGATCATGGTCATAAAATATGTTTTAAAGTCTGTTAGAGTTCATATCGACTCATTTTTGGGCATTTTCTGCTCAGAAAAATCAAAAAATATTTCGAAAGAGACAAGCGATTGGCTCCAGTACCCTCTCTAAATTCACCATTGGTATTAAAAAGCTACAGATAGTAATCGAATTATTATACCGATTTTTTTTACTGTTTTATAATAAATAAAAAAATGATGTATGATTATCACTAAGAATTAACATGATGAAAATGATCTAATAGCCATGCTCCTTTTTGAGCCATTATTTGACAATGTTTGATTTCAGATTGATCTTGTTGTTGTATGATTGAATGATGATATGATGAATTTTTTTCAAATTCTTCTTGCTTTATATGACGAAATGATTGTGACAATGTATATCCTTGTGTTATAATCGATTGAATAGACAAAAATAAAACATGACTAGCATTTGTTAATGGAACATATTCTCCACCTGAGCATAAAAGGTAGATAAGAACAAAACTATGATACAATAAAAAAAAAACAAAGAATCCATTTACCAGTATTTTTAGCTATAGCACCATACAAGCTATCACATATACCAACAATTGGACCAATACCCACAATAACTAATGTAAGATTTCGATTTACGAACTCATTGGAGATTGCCCATAGGTCATCACAAGCACATGAACAATCATCATTTTGTATTTCTGTTGGATTAACTAAATTTTGACAGGGAAAACCATCTGTAATCAAAAATACAATATTTTCATGACATCGATCATTATCCTGTTTGTAAAAATAATTAGTGGAGACAAATTTTATTATACACAAAAAGTTTACTTACCGTTGTACGCCAGTCAAGGTTAAGAGCTTCTCGCAAAGCATCATCTTAAATATTAGTGAGAAAAATCATGATAATAAAGAAACAATATCTTTCTTACGGATTGCTATAGCTCCATCTTGAGTATGTTGTCCTACTGATTCATGATTAGTAACTAACCAATGTGTGAAAGTGACGACTGATCTTGTAAAAGAATGAACTATTGGTACACTAGAGTCATTGCCCGATCTAAATTTGACTAATGCCAAACGAATATCACAATTATTTTGTATTAAAGGATTTATAATGGATGAAATCGTATGTCTAATTGTAGAAAGCAAAAAATTTATTGATTTCATAGTAACCAGAAGAAAAGTAATATCCATCGACTCATTCATTATATGTTGAAGCATAATTAATATAAGCTGAAAAATAAAAATTAACTATTAAAGATAATATATTTAACTTAAATAAGTATGTAATGTCTGTTTACTCTTATCAGGTAGTGATATTACTAGAAAATGAGTGTGAGAGACAGAAGGAATGACAATAAAAATCTGAAATTGCGAAGATAAAGAAAGAGGATGAGAGTCTAGGCTTAAAAATATAAGACAACATATGTTCTTATTTCATTCGACATTTACATGACAATCGTATTGCTCGACATGAAAGACGAAAAAAAAAAGGAGTTAAAATGAAGAAGAGAAGAGTGTAAAATAGTAATCACATAAACTAAATGATACTTCAAGTACAAGCATTATTCTAGTCAAGGTAACTATTAGTCAAAATAGAACGACGACAACTTCTTTTTTTTAAAAGTCAGGCAAAACAATCATCGATATTTCATAAATATCTATATATTCGACGGAATATACTATATCAACTGTCTTTGTCATGCCTAATAAGTATGATGCAATGACAAATAGTGATTATTTTAATGACTTTTCCCTACAGAAGAACAGCAACAAAATAGGAAATGACGAAATTATATTTAATTCTATGTTATTCTTCATATTTCTCAGTCAATGAAAATATGCACTATGCTCTACAACAATAACTAACTCATGATTTTCATATTATCATTTACATACAGTCAGAACATATGCTTTATATGAAATAAATCAGCTACATTATAATTTTTTGTTTTTATTCCAATCAGTATTATCAACGAGATAAAATGATACATTTTGTTTCTTAATTAAAGCTAGTAGTAGAAAATGTTAATACAATATTTCAACATAGTATTTTCTCTACATAACTTTTGAACAAGAATTATCTCTATTTTTCATATCTTGATTCTTATTATTCTCACAAGCAAATAGTTCATTTTTAAATGAAGTGTCTTGTGTAGACACCTTTCATAATTCCTGTATTTTCAATATTTTGATAAGAGAAAGAAAAAAATTCTGATTATATAGACTGAGAATTAGACATTTTTAATGTTGTCTTGTGACTAATTCGATGAATCATTTTCATAAAGAAATGATTCATAATATAATGTTGAATATCAGTCGTTTATTAGCTTACACCATACACTTAACTATTGGAAGAAAGAAAAAAAACATTGTTTTATTGCAAAGAATGACAGTGATTGTCTTGAACAAAGAAACTGTCATTTTTGATATTTTTCAATTCAAGAAAATTAAAAAATTTTCCATGGATTATTAATATCATGTTAGAATGTTCCTACTGAAATTGTTTATTCTTCCCAAAAACAATAGATTTTCTTCTATGCTCTCGACACGTGTATTATTTACAATAGACATAATCATCTCAAATCAACTATAACAAAAAAAAAATTCACTCAGCATCATGATCAACTATTATAGATAAAATCTTAAATAAACACACACAGCAGTAAATCAATTAGAAAAATATTGAATAAAAACAAAAATAAATGAAAAATCAATTCATTTATCTTTTCTTTTTTTTTTCATACAGCCATAATAGATAAACTTTACATATGTTATACGTCAATCAGTTGTTGATTTAAAGCGTTAAAATTTTTTTTTTTCTTTCTTCGCGATATTGAGAATAATAAGATAACTGAAAAAGTTTTTTTTTTCTTGCCTCTCTTTTTTTTTTTTTACATGGAATCATGTTTATAAATGTCAACAACAAAGCACAAGTGTTAATCTGTATATATATAACTACGTAGATTCACAAACGAGAACATCTGTAACAATGAGAAAAAGGTTAGAAAAACGAAACATTCTAAATAGTGCAAAAGATTCTGACAACAAAAAAATAACATTTGTCAAAAGAATGAAAACGGGAAAAAGTCAATAAATCAAAAGAAGCGAAAGGCCTATCTTCTTACTTAAATATACTAATTAAAGAAATAAAAGAAGATTAAGCCTTAATATGAATGCACAAACAAAACGAAACGAAATAAATTCAATGAATTGAACTATAAAGAAAAAAAAAAGAGAGAGTGAAAAAGATAATGTTAAGTCTATCATAAAAAATCTTGAATACTTTTGTTTAAGATTATAAAGTCGAACATGACAAAAAACTAACGGTTAAAAAATTTGTTTTAGAAGCATTCATCATCAATTTCACTAGTCCAATCGAATTCCATACGATATGAAGAAGCAGACGAAGCAATTATATGTATAAAACTTGAATCCGTTGATGCCGTCGTCGGCAATCTTGTTCGATAACCTTCATCATCAGTTATTGGTGTTGAAGCAATAATGTTTACATTTTGACATAGAAAATCATGAAAATAATCTCTATTCGATGATGGAGAATGAGGTTCAAAATCATTATCATCGATTTTATCAACAATAAATTCAATCGGTTGATAACGATATGTAAACAACCATTTTCGAATATCAGTCATTGTATGACAATATTCAATCATAAAACGTACTCGTTTTTCAACATATGAATAACAATATAAAGAATTATATTCAATATCAAAATGAATATCAGCACGACGAAATAATTGTGTGAGTGTTTCTTCTTCTAATATGGCTCGTGGTATAACAGAAGAAAGAACATGTAAAGCATTAATTAATGGAAGATATGCACCACCTAAAATTTCATTGACTTTTCTTTTTCTTAAAAATTAAAAACAAAGAAAATTCTTTGTACCTGTTTTATTAGCTAATGCACAATAGAAATCATCACAAACAACAATACTAGGTTCAATACCAATAATAACTAATGTAATATCTTGTTTTTCAAATTCATCAGATATTTTCCAAAGATCTTTACTATTAAAAGAACATTCATCATTAAGAAAATTACAAGGAGGACCATCAGTAATTAATATAACAAGTTTTTCATGATATTGATTAAAATTTGTCTTTAAAAATAGAAAAAAAAGAAAAGTTATTTTTATTTAATGAAAACAAAGAATAAACTTTACTTACATTAGAACGCCAGTCAAGTGTCAAAGATGTATCGAGTGCATCGACTAAAATATTAAACAAAAAAAATTCATTTTTTACTTTTCTTAAACATAATTTTCTTTTTATTTTTTTTTACCAATTGCTTTACATTCATTTGAATTTTTTCCTTCAGTTCGAGCAGCATTCATCCATTCTTGAAATAAATTCATTGATGAAGTAAATGGATGTATATTTGTTATCCAATAATCAGTATGTGATTGAAATTCAATTAATGCAATACGAACATCACTTTGATGTTCGATTAATAATTCATTAACAATTGAAAGAATATCTAAACGAATATGATTGAAATAGGATGTCATCGATGATGAACAGTCAAGGCAGACTACAATATCCATAGTTGTGGTCATTTTTAATGATCACTAATTGAAATAGTTAAACTATAAATAAAAACAGCATGACATCAGTGATTATAATCAACTAAATAATTCATTATAATAAAATCATTCATACTTTGAATATCTTACGTCTTTCTCGTTTACACCACCATCCGCTAGTATAAGTAATTATAGCTCGCTCAATGCCTATATAACAAGGAAAGAACAGACGGACCGAGAGAGAAAAAAAAAACGAAGAAAAAAATGAATCATAACATTTTGACTATAGTGTAGATTGTTTCTCTGAGCAGAACGATAGTATATATTGGTTATCTCTCGTCGTCTTGCATTCACTCTTCATTCTATTATTAGTATAAAAGAAAATTTAGATTGGACTACATATAAAGAAAAATATAGAACATATTGTGGTAAAAATTTTATAATGTATTGAAAATAATTTCATGGTGCAGAACTGAATATTGATGATGCCTGGATGAAGAATAAAAGAATAAAGAAACTGGTTTTGTTTTTTTTTCTTAACTGTGTCACATATTATTCGGATGATTCAATTCTATTTCAATGCAACACTTAATATTGTCGTTAGATTGTTTTGATGTAAAAATAGAAAGAAAAGTGTTTGAGTCATCATTTACCAATCAAGAAGCTTTGTCGATGAATATTTTATGTTGACATTCAAATGTTTTACTTTATTATTTATACAGAGATTTCTTTTAAATAAAAACAAAAAATTTTTGCCAAGAAC
>CAJNOL010000044.1:0-33333 GCA_905250125.1 Rotaria sordida | reverse complement strand
CTGAGTAGGCACGTGTCTTGTCTACCGATTGATAAAAGAATCTTTTTAAAAGCTAAAAAAAAATCATCCAGTTATGAGCGGTAGAATGAAGTCGATTGATGATTCTCTAATAAAGTGCAATGTTCTCAATAAGAGCGTCAATGCAAAAGTTGACTCAAATTAGAACGCACCAGTATAAATGCATAGAAAAACGTTTTTCTATGCATTTATACTGGTGCGTTCTAATTTGAGTCAACTTTTGCATTGACGCTCTTATTGAGAACATTGCACTTTATTAGAGAATCATCAATCGACTTCATTCTACCGCTCATAACTGGATGATTGTTTTTTTTTAGCTTTTAAAAAGATTATGCACGGAGATGCAAATGAGAATAAATGGAATCTAGATCCTGAAGGTTGTCACAGTAAACTCATCGGAGTATTTTGAAGTTCATCAGGATTTATTAGAATATGCCAAAAAATCACAAAAATCAATCAGGTTCATTAAAATTTACTAAAATCTACTAAAATCCATCAAAGCTCATTATAATTTTACTTCAAGGAAGAAAATGTGCATTATCTTGGGTTCCAATAATTACTGAAACCACTAGGATCTAGTGCGATCCTCAATAAACAATCAATAAAAAATAGAATCGGATCTTATGATTTCCAATCACAGCTGACTTCGGTACACGTCGATGAATTTTAGTAAATCCTGTTAACTTTTGATAAATCTTGATAAATCTATTCTAGAATTCATGAAGAGATGAAGAAATTTATTAGTATGGACTGAAGTATGCCATAATGCCAAGATCATAAATACACTTTCTTCTTTCGTACCTGAATTTTTGAGATCCAATTGATTCTTCCTCTGTTTAATTAGTTTTCATGAATTCTGATGGCTATAGTTTAAGTTTTCAGATGTTTTTTTCTATATTCATCTTATTTTTATTAAATGCTTGTATTTCTTTTCACTTAAGGATAACAGATGCCGAACTAGCATTCAATTTATCATGTGAAAAGCCTTCTTTTTCTTAATTGAACAAGTAGATTGAAGCCGGTTTACTGATGATTATTTCGGAGTATGTTACGAAAGTAAATGAACAAACTTTTATTTTCAACATTTCTCGTCGCAGAATTGCCCGATATTGATCCATATACGTTGAGTATCAATATTTGTCATCAATTAGATTATTAGTATTTGATATCCTTTTTTTCCTTAGATCTCAGAACAAGAATCTAATTTAATATTCATAGAATGAAAATATGTTGTTCTTCGTGGCATTCAAATAATGTGTCATTTGCGTGTCAAAGAGATATACTTTCATTATACCAAAAAAGGAATTATTCTAATCACTTGACATTCTCGTACAATTACGACGTTCAAGATAAACCATATCTAAACTGTGTTCGAAGTTGTTGTTGGAGAAAAATATGTAATCAAAATAATTAGAAGACTAAGTTTGTTGGCAACTTTTCGTCTGCTACAAGTCGAAGATATTGAACTATATCAATCGTTTATTATTCAACTTATACTTTTTCTGTATAATTTTATTGTAATTAAATCAGATGTCCTAAGAGTGAAATATTCGAGTAGAATATGACCAATAATGAGAACACATTGGAAGAAATAATAGCCTTAACTGATCTACCATCAACAATAACAAATTACAATTATGGATAGTTGTCTTGTAACAGATCACATTAATATATTCAATAGAACTTTTGTGACTATAACCAAAAAATAGTGATTACGCTAATCTCTACTCCCACTGCATATGCCATTTTCTCATCGAGTTCTATGACTAATGTCAATAATTCATTATGTATTAAAAAAACCAAGCATTATTTTTTTGCACTTGATTGCAAATATAAATATTTTCAACCCATAGGTCACTCATATGGACTAATGCTCATAAGAATATCGCCAAATGACAAGTCAATAATAGGAATGTAACGGTGACGATAACCGGTCAACCGATAAATAGTCGACCGATGACCCACACTAATGGGTAAATAGTAGTCATCTATATTCACTCATATGCACCAATATTCATGTGTATACCGGTTAATATTGGTGAATTTCAGTGTGTATTGATGAATATAAAGAAGCATCGGTGCATATCGATATATAATATACAAGGATACTCACCGGTATGCATTGATATTCATTGGTATACATGTGAATATACATTGCTGCACACCGGTGAGTATCCTTGTATACTATACACCGACATTCATCGATATACACATGAAAATCGATGTATGCTGGTGACTACTATAGACCGATTAATACAGTCTATCGGTAGAACGGTTACTGATGTATGGTGGTTGTCAGTTCGGAGCGGTGAATGATTGTCACTATTGCATCCCCTAGCTAATACAAACCCATCAATTACTTGTAAACTGTGGTTTTTGTTATTTAAACTCAAGTAAACAGGATTATTTATATAGTTAATTTTCGGTCGATTAGTTTAGAAAAAATGTAAGTTAAATATTTCTTAATAGTTGTTTTTTTTTTGTCAAACGATAAGATTATGAGAAAGAAAATCATTTTTTTCTACAATCACTTATTTAATTAGATGCAATTGTTTTGAAAAGTCTGATATAGAAAAACTTAAAAGAATATTCTTGACAATAATATGCGTAATCAAAGTGATGTGGAAATAGAAGTATATTTGATTTTCAAAGCAGTAAACTATGGACTATTAGTTAGTATTACGCAGAAATAAAACATATTAATTTGTTAGATTTTTAGTAATAATAATAGAATGATAAGAATCATCTTATTTGACTACATTGTGAATGAGTGCCTATTTTTTCTTTCGTTCTATATGATGTTGTATCATCGATTTTTAACCTTAACATACAAAATATAAAAGCACAAATATAAACATCTTTCCACATTATCATAGATAAAATTCTCATTATAAAAAAATAAAAGGTCATTTCAACTTTTCATAATAGATTATTCTACATGTATTTTGTATTAGTTACAAACAAGTGATGTGGACTAGGCCACAGTGTACGACTATACTTGTCTCTACACTTGTTGTTCTATTTGTTGTTGGTTCATGGCTTAATCTATCTGGTGTATGGATTGAATTTCCATTAATTGTCGATCAATTACCTGAAGGATGGCACTTACCAGCTACGATGGGTCTTGTTGCCAATCTAGCTAATATTGGTGTAGTGATTATTGCTGTTGTTCGACGACTTTCTCATGGTGGTGTTACTTATGAAATTCCTGTAAATATATTTATATTAACAACAGGTACTGTTGTTCTTGTTATTCTTGCTTTTGTATGGAATAAAACAACTATAATTAATGGAAATCCACATTCAACTTATTTAATGGGATTTTCATTAACATTATCACTTGTTGATTGTACATCAAGTGTAACATTTTTACCATTTCTTGATCGTTATGAACCAGTTTATATTAATGCTTATTTTCTTGGTGAAGCACTTTCTAGTTTATTTCCAGCATTATTAGGCATAGCACAAGGTGTAGGTCAAACATCATGTATAGAAAATGAAGATGGAAAATTAGTTGAATATAATTCTCCAGCACGATTTTCTGTTCGGACATATTTTTTAGCATTATCAGTTATTATGTTAGCATCACTTATTTCATTTATTACTCTTTGTCTGACACGAATGGGTCGAAAAAAAGATATACAACCGCAGGAATCTTCGATTTTAAAGTTTGCATTCATATTTTTGTTTTTCATTATTATTTAAAAGTTATTTTATTTTAGAGATGATAGACCAGTTATTGAATTAAGTACAATCGAAAAGACTGATATTAATTTAGACATTATTGAACATAGGGATGCGTTAGAAACTGAATGCAAAATGACCAGAAAAGAATTTTGGCTTTCAGAACATGGAATATATTTATTTCTATGTTTTTGGACAAGTATTCTTATTATTGGTAAAATTAATCAAATATTTTTTTTTGTTTCATCTTCTCATATGAATTCTTTTATTTAGGTGCTACTCCAAGTATACAAAGTAATTATATTTTATTTTATTTCTAATTTCAATATTCGTTTTTTTTTTTTTAATAAAAAAAATTATTTATAGGCTTTTCTCTTTATCCTTATTCAATCGAAGTTTATCATCATACAATAATAGCTTGTCAATTTGCATATCCTCTCATGTCATTTCTTGGTGTATTAGTTCCAAGTTTGCGTTCTCGTTACATATATATTCTTACCATTATTGGTACTGGTTTTTTTGCATATACATTTATTGCTGCCAAACTTTCACCCTGTTCACCATTAGTTGATCAATTTATTGGTCGAGTTATAATCGCTTTGAGTTGGATATTGAAATATTGTATATTATATTTTATTCGTGTTTTACTTGGTAATTATTTTCGGCGTAAATCTGGTCATCGTGGTTTATTTTGGTTTGGTGTATTAACACAAATAGGTTCATTAATTGGTGCAGTTACTATTTATATATTTACAGATCATTTACATCTATTTCGTGAACGTAAAATATGTACTTCATATGCATGTTAAATTAAAAATAAAAGAATTTTTACTTGATAGAGAGACATCTATCACTGGTCTTGAAAAAAAAAATGTTTTATTGAAAAGAGGTTATTGTCTAAGAAACTGTTATAATTTTGTGTGAATGGTATGAAAAGTAATAGTTCGTTTAATTTATAGTGATGGTATCTGCAGAGAATAGTTCTCTTGAATATTTACGTAGTTTAGGTAATTGATTTGAGAGTAATTTATATCATTGAAAAAATTTATCGTTTCATAGTTAACTATGATATAAATTCAATTTTATATGATGACACATTGATTTGTTCATTAACAAATAATACAGATGTTGGATCATTTGAAGTTAAATTAACAAAAACAAATTATGGTAATCTTGATGATTGTATTCAAGTTATTGCTAATAGGTTTATTGAAAATTATTTAAATAAATAATAAAATGATGTCTTGTTGTTACGGTTTTAGTCAAGCAACTATTGATGGTGTTGCTTGTGGAACAACAGTACGAGCAGTGGTGACAAAAGAACTTGTTACTGTACAACAAGAACATACAGAATATGTCAAAGTATGTCAATCAAAAGAAAGAATTATGACAAAAGATATCTATGCATTAATTTAGTTGCCGAGTCCTATTACACGAATTGTTGATTTTATTTCTGAGTCAACAGATTATGTTATTACAATAACTAATGAAGAAGGAAAAGTTTGTTAAAAACTATCTGTTAGATGATTTAATATACATTTAATATTTGTCTTTTAGAAAAAAACAACAGAAACAAAACGTATTCCAAAAAATCAAGCACATGGACTTATTTTAGAAGGTAAAAAAAAAATAAACAATGTATTTTACTTTGATTGATAAGATAATGTATTCTTTACTAGGTGCTAATCTTATACTTCAACGTTTAATGATTCAACGTAATATGCCGGAAAAAGTCACATTACTTTCACTTGATTCATCATCTGAATTAAGTCGAAATGTTTATGTAAATAAAAATCTTTTTCTTATGAAAATAATTATTTATTTTTCAATAGACATCACTCGGTCCACAACAAGTTAATATTAATGGAAAAGATATTGAAGGATGGGGTATACAACGACAAATATTTGAAACAAAACCAAATGCATTACCAGTTGCATGGCAAAGTTATTTTAGTATTGATGGGTAAAGATTTTAGATTTCTAATAGTATTGATTATATCTATATATTAATAGACATCTCATCTCTCGATATCAAGTTGGTTCGCCGATTAAAATGAAAACAAGAACATTACCTACAGCAGAAGAATTTGGTAAAATTTATAAGAAAAATTTCATTTTTGTTTATGAAATTTTCTCTTTCAATTTTTTTTTATTTCAATAGATGAATTTTTACCCAAACCAGAAATTCCTAAAAAAGAAATTAAATGGGAAGATGATTTAGAATTACGTTCGAGATTTATCGATCGACGCGTAAGTAAAAAAATTCATCATTAATCATTACTTGTAGGTCAGTGCTCCCTAGTAGAGCCTTGCATTGGACTCCGAAATCTGACTCCGTCGTAATTGAAGTTAGATCAGTAGAACGGTCAAGTATTTTTACCCTTACATAGTAATAAGTTTATTCTTTATATGTTACGTAATGAATAAAAATACACTACTTTATAGACACTCATAAATTTCATAGCTAAAACTCTTACTTATTACTTTGAATATGAAATACAAATCAAATATTTTTTGTTATCTTTTAGGAAGAATTAATTGATGATTACAAGTCATATATTTATCATCATCCGGATATAAATGCACTTTTATCCGATTTTCTTCAATCAGTTTTAATTATGAAACCTGAAAATATAATCGAATATGCAACTGAATTTTTTGCTCCATTTAATAATCAAACAGCTGATCGTTCTTTATTTCGTTTTGCTGATGAAAAAATTCCTGTACCAAAATCAAATATATCTTTAAAATAAAAATTTCTTGCTTCTGGTTTTTCTTTTTTTTTTTTATTCGACTTTATACGAAAGAAAAGAAAGACACATCGAAAATAGACAACATCAATAAGAAAAAAAACAAAGAAAAAAAAACAAAACAAAACAAACATTGCGCGTACATTCACGCATCTTTTTTTTTTAATATATGTATACAAACAAGTTAATCGTTCGTTTGGAATTCTTGTTTATATGCTTTAGTAGCAATAAGAATCAAGATGATACTGTTAGTTGCATGAGAGAGAGAGAGAGAGAGACAGAGAGACAGAAAAAACAAAAAGAAAAGCATGTACAAAATACACGATTTGTTTCTTATGTACATATATACGTAGACAGATACGAAACGGAAAATGAAGCAAAAACACATGGCTACTGTTCTAATTACAAAAAAAGAACAAACGAGTTTTTCTTAATTTGCTGTATGGAATAGAAATAACGACTAGCAAATACACACAAATGATTCTCAATAAAGAACAAAAACAAATAGAATTTGTTCAACATACAAAATCACAACACGGAAGCACCCGCTGCTGACTAGATTGAAAACATACCAATAAACAAAAACATAACAATTTGATAAAAATGTTATATTTTGTTTGATTTTTTTTCATTTTATTTCATCCGAAGAGAAGATTATTGAATAATTGTCAATAATTGCTTGAATTAATGGTTTCGCTTGTTGACATGTTTGTTCAGCTGTACGTAAATCTCGAAATTGTGGTTGAAATAAATTTGGCCACCATAAAACAGCTAAATTTGATGAATCCATATGAGTCGAAGCAGCATGTTGTGAAACACTGAAGAGAAGAAAATTTTTTTTTTCTTGAATTAAAAAAATTATCGAATGTAGTGAAGATTCAAAACTTAAGCAAAATGTTTTTTTTTTGTCGATTGATTTATATATGTTTAGATAGAGCTCATCAGTAAAAATGTCTCTCTCCTTTATGTACACAAAAAACATTCAAAATACTGAAATCATCCTATTGTCTAGGAAAGTCGCTTTATTTTAAGAAACAATAACTAACTTTTCTTTTACTTGCTTCCACCGTTTAATCCAGATTTTCTCTTTTCGAGAAGCGATTTAAAACTCTCAGAGGGCAAACACCTATTGTTGAGAGTATAGACACATAGTACAGAGCACAAGAACTACAAAACACCATGAAGACTCACTCGACCTTTGAAGGGGCACCACTAGAGTTCGTCGGATTCGGATCCGAAAATTTTGAACTCGACAGGTTCTAGGTGCCACTTCCTTGACTTCCACGTTGGATAAAACACTGCTTGATTCTAACAATTGTAAACGAATTTTGTTTTAATCGTTACGAATAATTGACTTTAAAAAAGTAATTTTCGTCTTGTTGAAATATAACTTGACTGATTGTTTTTTTGTCTGTATTGGAAGGATCATTCAGCCATGTTACTAGTGTAGCTTGTAAGCCTCTCTTGGTTTTTTTTGACAAGATGTGAAATCAATTTAATATGTGATTCGAACAAGTATTCAAGGAGTTACAGATGTATGAATTAACTTTTTAAAAACATTTCGTTTAATTGAGAAAACTAAAGATTTATATAACAAAATGGCAAGATGACATTTTTGGCTCTCAAAATGTACTATTTAGTATGGGAAATTTTTGTTCCGATAAAAACAAATATCATGTCCGTGATCGGCGACAAAAAAATTGAGTTAGATTACGTATCTTGTGGTACCATTAATTTTCCTACGAAAACATTCTTGTGGTCCCCTAGAGGGAAAACAAGAGGTAAGGGGAACTATAGATAATTTTGGCGAGGAATATTATTTGTACTAGAAAATATATCATCCAGATCACTTTTTTTTGCTGATTACTGATATGACATTTATTTTTATCGGAACAAAATTGTCCTATACTAAATAGAACATTTTGAGAGATATAAATATCATCTTGCTATTTTGTTATATAAATCTTTAATTCTTTTTAAATAAAAAAATCTTTTGAAAAAGTCGATTTATATGTTTGTAACTCCTTTGATACTGGTTCGAATGACATATTTGATTTCATATCTTCTTCCCAAAAAAAAAACTCGATAGGCTTACAAGCTATAGTAACAACCTGGTTGAATGATCCTTCAAATGCAGAGAAAAAACAATCAGTCAAGTTTAGGTTTAATGACAAGGTGGATGTCATCACTTGGAATGGGAGAATCTATGTCAGAGCTAAATAAAAACAATTTTGGAAGCTTCATATTATTCTCTGGGACTTTCTAGTATGATAATAATGTAATCTTTTCGTCTATTTCTTTTGTTCTCTACTTTTCTTTGTCTTTTGTTTTTCTTTCTTTTTTCTTATCTTTTGGATGGTGTATCTTCCGTGTTTCTTTAGAATCGAAATGGTCAGAGAGTTTAGAAGGCAATTGTTATATATAGATAATAATCAGTCAAGTTATAATCCAACAAGTTGAAGATTACTTTTTTATAGTTGATTATTCGCAACGATTACAAGAAAATACGTTTACAATTGTTAGAACTAAGTAGTGTTTTATCCAGCGTGGGAGCCGAGGGGGCAGCACCCATCTAAAGGTCGACTTGACCCCCAAAAGTTGCACTTCTAGTGCCATATACATGTGTCTGTGCTCTCAGCAACAAATGTTCGCCTCTTCGGAGGAAAAAAGCTGGATAAAACACTCGAAACAAGTAAAAGAAAACTCAGTCGTTGTTTCTTAAAATAAAGAGATTTTCCTGTGCATAATAGAATGATCTCGTTATTTTGAATCTTTTTGTGTATCTAAATGAGAGATGTATTTTTCAAAATACATAGCTTGATGAGCTCAATGTAATCACATGTAGATCATTTAGAAAAAAAAATTTACTTAGATTTAGAATTTTCAGCATATTATTGAACTTACAAATGAAGATGCTTAAAAATAAACTTGATGGTTCGATATTCAAGTTCACTTGTACGAGACAAAGCTTTTCGTAATGAAATAAAATTTTGTTCACGTAATTGATTACCTAAAAAACAAAAAAAAAACTTTCTTTTTTTTTGTTTTTAAAAAAAAAAGTTTTTGCTTTTTTACTTGTTAAATTTTTACATTCATCAAATAATTCTAATGATAAAAGTGGTTCATCAAGTTTTCTCATCATATCTTTTAATGCTGTTGCTACTGCACTTGCTGGAACTTGTAATAAACGAAGATCGTATGATGGGTCTATATTAAAAAAAATCTTTGAAGTTTATTATTTTTTTCTTTAACCTATTGAAGTAATTATTTTAACCTTCAGTAAGTTTATTAATAACTAATTCAACTTGATTTTTATATCCAGATACTCGATAAAGTCCTTCAACAGCTAATCCATATTCTTCAATAAATTGAATACATTTTTCAATAAATAAAGGTACACCTGATTTATTTGATTGAATACAACGACTTAATGATAAACGTAGTGGAGTATGATGATGAGAATTTTCAACAGATGATAATGGAGATACAGTTGTATTTGTAATTGAAGGAGTTGAAGTCATTGTTGCTTTAAATGAAAGTAATGGTGGGGAAGAAATAGTTGTGATTGTCGCAGCAGGAGAACGAGTTTTCACATCATTTTTCTAAAGAAAAAAAAAACAAAATGATTATTTTGAAAATTTAATAAAAATAAAAGAAAAAAAAGACATACATCACGTCGAGCTTGAGCAAAATATTGTAATTGGCGACGAATCCAATTAGCTGTTGGTCGTTCTTCAAGTTCTTCAATAGATGTATTCTTTAAATAAAGAAAAGAAATTTATTATTTTATTTTTGTCGAATTTTATTTCTATGAGCTTACTTTGCTATCTTTTGTATAATCACCTATACTTGAATCATCTTCATTCGATATAACAACATTTGATGATGATGTTGGTTCGGGAGTAATACTAACTTTATTCGTATTTTTTAGTTCTAAATAAAAATAAAAATAAAAAAAATTGTCATGTAAGAAAAACAAAAAAAAACAAACACAATTTCAAAATAACACCTTTGAAAACACTGAAATAGATACATGCTTGTATTATTGCTTTGGAATTTATGCTCTATTTGTCTATAATGAACTATAGATGAATTGAATATTCTCTTTAAATTGTTTTGTTCTCCTCTCGATTTCTATATCCGATAGATTTTGCTTTTTTTTTTTTTGTCATTAAAAGATAGTACTATATATAACTTTTGTTCTAATAATTTTTGTTGTGATTCTCCGAGGAAAATTTACGATAAATATGAATCGATAAAAAGAATAGGTAATAAAAATAAAAATCTCTATACCCATTCGAGAATCAATACCAGAATCAGTTTGTGTTTGATCATAAACAGCTTTTTTTCGTCTTTTAAAACTTGGTCGATGTTTCTTTTTTTGACATGGTTGTTGAAGACGTTTATCATCATCAACTAATATTTCATCATCAGATCCAACTTAAAATAAAATGATAAGTTTTAAGAAAAGAAATCTTTTGTTTTTGTTTTTGTTTTAATTACTTTTTTTTAATGCTTCAGTACTCGATGTTAAACCTGTAACATCATTTTGTTTAGCACGTACACGTTTTGATTTTCTATCTGATACTTTTCTTTGTAAAGTAGCCTGATTTTGTTGTTGATTATTTGTTGATGAATTTATATTATGTAATGTTGTTGATGATTTAACTTGATCTTGTATATTTTCATCACTTGAACTATCAACAGATGAATCAGTTGCTAAGAAAACAAGAAAAAAAAACGATTATTTTAATTTTTAGGAAATTAAAATTTAATTGGAAAAACAAAAAAAAGAGAAACCTCTTGTTTGTTTTGATGAGTCTGTAATCGATTCATCTATTGTGCTACTATGATTTTGATGTTGTTGATGGATTGTAGGCGGTGATGATGATGAAGAATTGACGGTCGGTATATCATCTGCATGATTATTTGTTAAAACTAATGATGTATCAGGATATTGTTTAATAGAAAAAGGTGTTGCTATTGATTCATTGAATTCAATTATTTCGGGTGTAGCCAATGGTACTTTAACTTGTGGAGCAGTTCGATGTTTATATAAATGAAATTTCATATCTTCTGATGATGATAATCTTGATGAGATTTCGTTTATTTGCCTATGTTTTGTTAATGACTATAGATAAAGCAAAAACAAAATTTATTATTCATAGAAGATATTCTCTTAGTTTGTTTTGTCGTACGTACGCTTTCTTTATTTGCATTACTGGGTGATGATTGGTAACTGGTACCATCGGCTAAAAGAAATATAAAAAAAGGTACTTATTAATATTAGATTTCGATGAATATACAACAGAATAGACTTGATGGAAGCAACAGCAGTGCTAGCAATAGCCACTTGTCAACAGTCAAAAAATAAAACGAGAGGGGGTAGTTACTTTTCTCGTCGCCTATTTCTTTTTTTGATGGCAAACGCATTTATATTTATTATCGGTGGTAGAAGTTGCCTTTCTTTTCTCTTCTTTTTTTTTCCTCTTGGTTTTATACAAGCGTTAGAAATAGCATCGGATAGATAAGTAATTAAAAAACAAAGAAGAAGAATAGAGTCGGACAAGAGATGATAGATATTAATTAACATTTATAAAAGAAAAAGTGTCCCTCGCTTTTTTTAAAATAGTACATCAATTCATTGACAAATGTAATAGAATCTTCATTAGTATTTTGTTGATCAGTAGTAGACAGTTAATAATAAACGTTGAATCTGATGAATGTCAATCGATTTCTGACAATAATATCAAAGTCATATCATATTCTTTAGGTACTTAAGAGGGTTATAATGCTCCTAGAACTCATAAGTGTAGTTTTCGGGAGTTTAAGTTTAACATTTTGAAAATGTCTCTATAACTCCAATAATGGATTACTTCTTTTATCTTTGCGGAAATCTGGATCAACGTACACATATAAATTGACAAAACAAAAAAAAACAACGATTAAACAAATAAATAAAAGCACAAGCACAATGATTGAAAGCTACTTTACCGTTAAACGTTAAATAGTTAACTAGAATAAATAAAATTAAAAGAAATATGCTCTTCTAATATTTTATTCTAATAGATTTTTATTTTTATTTTTATTTTTATATTTTTGAATAACTACAAACTACGAACTACAATTAATTAGTAGGTCAAAACTTACTTGGATGTTCCATGAGTTTGGCGAAACGCATACTAGTTGATTTTTTAAATTGTTGATGTTGACTATCTGATATCGATGATGTTGATATCGATGATGGAGATATTAAACCAAGATTTGTTGCACATGGATCAACAGGTGTTGTTGGAACTATTGTTGATTCAGCACCATTATTTGATATCGATAAATATGGATAAGATCGATAAGAAAACACTGCGAATAAATAAATATTAAAAAAATGTTTTTTTTTCTCTATAGTCGAATGTATTTTTTACTTTGTTCGTGATTTGTTGGTGTTAATAATGAAGATTGATGTCGTGGTGAATGTTCATTAGATTTAGTTGATAATACTAATGAACCTGCTCGATCATTTATACTATTATTTACTAATTGTTTACGTGTACGTTCAAGACTAGATGTCATTAGATCGTTAGCTGATGAATGAGTTGCACGACTAGAAATAAAAATTTTTTTTTCTTCAAAAAAAACAAAATATTTAAATTACTCAAAATAAGATGTAACACCAACAAGAAGTTTTTCTTTTTGATAATAATCATTCTCAATTGTATTACCATTTTTTTCAGTCCAACATTGATTAAGAAAAGGTGAAAGATGAGCTAAATAAAATGAAATATGATTTGAAAAAGTTGTTAGCACAATCCCTGCAGGATTAAGATGTAAAACACAATGTAACTGCTCTTACTAATCACAAGAAGATTGTTTTATTCTATCTATACTGAGACATATTTCTTCACCATCCTCTTACTTAATACTACAGAATTGCAATAACGAAATACTTCATATATTATAATGAGATATTATTGATATACGATCTTTGATCATATATTAACAATGTCTGTGATGAACCTTGGCTAGTGTTTGTCACGGCTAGAACCCGTCGGATCCAAAATTTTCGAATCCGGATCCAGTCGAACTGAGCCTTTGATACTTTCCATGATATCTTCTAATTGGAATACAATAGTTGACCCGGAGATATAAGATACATTTTTTCGTTTTTTTTTAGAGTCCATTGGGCCCAAAGTTTTCGGATCGGGTCGGGTCAGAGACCAACCCGATGGGCTCTAGTCACGATCTGTGATGATTTCTGACTGTCATTTGTCACAATCTATTATAGTCTGTCACAGTCTGTAGGAAGGGGTAGAAATGTCCAGAGTAAGCTCTTTTCGTATCCTATATCCTGACTAAGAAAAATTTTCTAATCCTTACCCTACCCTGCTCATTATCTCTAATATGGGGTGCGTACAAATTTCTACTGTATATATATTAACACTTGTTTAAGATTGTGTTTTGCAAAAATAGGAAGAAATAAAAACAAGATTTTTACATTCAACAAAATTTCTTATTGTTCCATGATGAGATTGAATACTATAATCAGTTTGAGGATATTTTTTAATATTTGATAGAGATAAGTCTTTTGTACAAGATAATATACATATAGGTGGATGTGTTATTTTTGTTCCATTCATTTCTGTATTATCATCAGCTTTTTTCAATAATTCATTTTGTAATGTTGTTGAAATATGCTTTTCCAAATATCTAATTAATCAATAAAATGGTATTTTTTTGAAATATAAACTAAAAAAATAATTCTTACGTCATTGTATTAACAGCTGCTTTTCTATCTTGATCATAGAATAAAATAAATCCATCAAAATCAATTAGTTTAATAGTAAATACTGAATGAAATGAAACAGGAATAAATTGAATCTTTATAAAAAGAAAAAAAAAAAGAGTAAATTTAATAAGAAAATCTATTCAATCTAATTAAATTACTTTTCTATTTGATCGTCCAAGAAAAGCATTAATAATAAATGATAATTCTCCATGTTGATTAGTTACCATGAGAGAAAAACGTGATGATAATTGAGAAAAAAAATTTTCTACATCATTGTTTTCCCCACCACACATAAAACAAAGTAAAATTCGAAGATCAAATTGATTTTTATTTGGAACGTTTTTTTCATTCGATAACAGTTGTTCAAGTGATGATCTAAGTTGTTCAATTGTTATCTCATGTGGAATGTTATTATTGGAACTATTAAGATATAAATTTAAGTCAACCAAAACAAAAAAAAAGTTATGAATAATCAAACTTACTCATTAGGAATTTGAGAATTTAGATGTACAATTGGAATAGCTAGAAGTATTTATTTTTTTATTCAGAATTCAATTCAATTGATTTTTTTTAATACTTACTATCAATATTAATAGGAAATCGTTTTTGAGAAATAAATTCTTCAAGAATCTCTTGACCTGTTAGTGAAACAATGAGGCAACCTAAATAAAGTTTTATTCAAATAAATTTTCTAAGAATCAATTAAAATCAAACCATTAATTGCTTGTGTTTTAACATTATTTAATGTCCATAAATTAATTTGAAATTCATTGATCAATGAAGAATCCTTCTACAAAAAGAAAAAAGAATATTATTTGGCTTAAAGCATATATGAAAAATTTTGAAAATTTCATATCAAATTCATTTCAGGAATCTTGTAAACATCTCTTTAATCATATCTATCAAAACAAAAAAAGAACTATTCAAACAATTTAAACAATCCGAAGTACAAGAATTCATAACTAAAAATTTCGTTTCGCACATTTTCAATTCATACATGATCACCAATTGACTAACGACGATTGAACTGTTGTCTAGAAGTATGTTTAATGACTCTTAGAAGGTCTCGAAAGTTTCGACAAAAATGAATACTTCCTTCTCAAGATATAGAATTTTCATATATTGCTCATATTTCATATGAAAGTACAGAACATTAAATCCTCCAAGAAACTTCATATCTTCAGAAAGAAGTATTTATTGTAATCGAAAGATTCAGATTTTTGTAAAAGCTATTGGATGTAAAATCTAGATAAACATTTCAAAACGAAATTCGATCGTGAGATACCATTATCAATACCGTGTTGTTTCAATGAAAAAACTCTATCAGTTCGGAAAGAAGAACCAAGAACTCTTGTCCTTTCCGGTTTTAACAAAACATCAAAAGAGGTTACATAATGCAATGAAATTATTCGTTAGCAAACATAAGATTAAAAAACCGTTTTCACTTTGTTGAGTCAGAATATCAGTGTTTCGACTTTAATGAGAATTGAAATTCTTCAGAAACATCAAATCATCTAGTAATGTTCCGAACTTTAGTTAATTCCTATATTAAAGAACTCATTGTTACTGTCTAGAGGTTGATCAGATCTCAGTTCAAAGTTTGAATTTCAGATTAAAATTCTATTTCTTGAACGAACTGTTTTTAGCTCTTTCGAGTCTTACCGGCGCTTCCTTTTGGGTTCAGTGTAAGCTCAAACGGTGAATGTCAGTTCAAATAGTTCCTTCGTAAACTGTCCGAAAAATTTTGTTCTATTTTGGTAACGGTGTTTCAGTAATCCAACAGAAACTGTTCGGTTAGCTCAATTACAAAAACTGAACTTGTCTACCTCTATTAGTTTCAACAGAAATTAATAATTCTTTTTTTTTTCTTGTTGAAATCGAACCTACTGACACTCATTCACAATGACTCAAAGTTTGTACTTCTCAAAACTTTCAAATTATTCGAATTATTTTTAAAAAAATCTTTTTTTTGTTTTACTTACGGAAAGTAATCGAAGACAATTATTCATATCATTCTCATTTCCACAAATTAAAATATTTCTAAAAAACAAAAACAAAAAGAATTATAAAAAAAAAGAATTAATTTTAAAATATAATCGAATGGCATACTTATTAATATTTTTTTTCAAAGGTGTTAAAGAAAAAAATTCATTCATTATTCGTACATCAGCACATGTTTCTTCCATTGGACAACCAATTTCAAATTTTTTCTTATTTATTCCTTCATTTTCATTTGTATGTGATGAGAATTTTCGTGTATATGGACAAAAATTTTCATCAATATTTATATGATGACTATATAATGATTGTAATGAAGATTTTCGTCGTTTAAATGAACGTTTACGTTGTTTTAATAATCGATTTAGATTTCTTGTTGGTGAATAATAAATACAATCATATAAAAAATGACAATGACACATAATTAATCTATGACGATCTGTTTCACGATTATTTAATGCTTGATATCTATGTTACAGAAATAAAAACAAATGAATGAAATTAATTTTATTATTTATATAAATAAGATATTTTTTCAAAAATACCTTGAATCATGTTTTATTTGTTGAATTATTTCTTTTTCAAATATATCATCAATAGTAAGAGTTGTCATTTTTCTATCATTATTTAATTTATTTGTTGTTGCTGAATTCATTTTTTGAAATGTATTAGTAAATATTTCAAATGATTCTAATAATAATTCAACAAATTTTAAACATAATAAACGATAAAGATATGATTGATGAAATGCAAATATACGTAAACGATCTTGAGCATTTAATGATTCATAACATTCACGACCCAAAAAATAAACACAATCTTTTTCATAGGAATGACCATATTGAACAAGACCAGCATCAGAAAAACGATTTAATAAGTCAAAAAATGAACGACAATTTGCACGACGAGTTTGTTCTAATTGACGACTATTTATATAAGATTCAAAACGAAGACGAGCTTCTACTGTATCAAGTATATCATCGGGAATGATTAAAGATAAGGATTGATTTCCTTTGTTATGCTCAGAATCTGACCACATCGAAGATGGTATCACAGTTGACGAATAGCGTGGATGTTTTTGCATTTGTAAGCGTACATAATCCCAATTTCTAGAATAAAGTTATACATAATATCTAGAGATGTACAGGACTAACGAGAGAATCTCTCTAATTGTCAAATCACTCTTTGATAGAGGCAATGTTCATTTGATATGTGCTAGAGAGTACTACAATCGTGTTGTTTTCTGAGTCTTCGTTCTTGAGATATCGAAACTCTAATAAAGTTTCGATATCTCAAGAATGAAGACTCAGAAAACCACACGATTGTAGTATTCACTAGTACTCACCAAATGAACATCATCTTGATCGAAAAGCGATTTGACATTTAGAGAGGTTTCCTTGTAAGCATTTTTTTTGTCTTCACCCCAATCACGTCTTTTTCAGTGGTCTCGGTCATAGTCCTGCTAAATCTGGTCCGGTTCCGCTCTGGGTCATTTTATTCTTTTTTCGCTTGTCGTCTCGATTCTGATTTAGCGAAAATTTAAAAGCTGTAAATACTCGTGTTTTGATTAACTCAACCGATAGATATTACTTTTTTCAATCATCTCTTGCTTGAATGTTGGTTTGACTTATAATATAATTTACTAAAAATCGTACAAAATCAAACTACAAATTTCAGCTCCAGTTCAAGCAATTTTTTCTTGCAGTCACGGTTCAGTGGTCGGAATAGGGACTGGGAATTGCTTCCATATATCTGTAAAAGTATCATATGAAAAACAAAATTACAGAAAAAAAAAAACGTCAAATTGAAATTTAAAATCAGTAGTATTCGCGAAAAAATCATATAGAATAATTTTTTATGCGAGTAATATTACTAAATATTGCCTTGAACTTCAATTGTGGATTTTAGTTAAGAAATATAACCTTTTGTAAGATTCTAAATACCACATATAGAGTGATTCATAAATAATATTCTGTTCTAATAAAAAAAAAAACGAAAGTCAATTTTATTAAATCTATCAGATAGATGAATCTCAGAATATCTGATTTTCATCGCGTTCAATGAATAAATATCTGAAAGTATAAAGTTAATCTATTCAATGATATACTTTCGGGATTGAAACAGACAGTAGAACAGAAATTCAACAAAGATGAGCATATCATTTGGAAAAATTTTCCAAATTCATTCTATATATCTCGATTAATTCAGTCCATATCAATTACTTCTACAAGTAGCAAAAGGTAATTCTTTCCAGTGAGACTGCTTCTACAAGAAAGATGAACTTTATTAACTATTATTTATGAAAGTAATTGTATTATTTGATAAAAAAATTAAATAGATTGGACGATAACCAATAATTGGATATGTATCTTGAAGGAGAGCAAATTCAAAAAATACGCTACTTGTTCTGTCCTATTTATTAGAACAGGACGAACAAAATCTGTCCTATACTGATCTTTGATTGGTAATAATGGACGTCAATTGAATACATTTGATAAAGTTCGTTTGACTTCTTCCTCTTAACGTCTGAATTGACAGTCAAAAATTTCTTTTACACATACTCTATATGTATTTTTTCTTACCTTTCTAACTATTATATTACGTTACTAAAGTCAATGATGATAGGTCAACACAGTACTTGTTAACATTATTCCTCATAAAAAGAAAAGTCTACTCCATTGAGTTGAATCATAATAAAAATAGTCAAGGTTTCAATCGTAAAACTAACTATGATATTGATAAAATTGTCGATGTAAGAAACACTCTGTGCAGGATGGAACTTTAATAATTGTGTAATATCAAATGTAATATATTTAACCTAGTTCTGTTGACGACAAAACCACTCGAAGTTATACCTTGTGTTTGAGATGACATACTAGTCATTAAGTAGGATTTGTTGAAATTAGAAGGATTCTTCCCCATGTGCTGCCATTTTAGAGTTATGGTCATTACACTGGATTTTTTACTCTTGGCATGGTATTTAAAAAAAAACGATAAATAAATTTTGGTCTAAAATTTGGCCATAGACAACTTTTGAAGTTATAAGAATCTGCTGAAAATTTCAGCCAAAAAGAATGGTCTTTTCTTGAAATATCAAATTCACAAAAAAATACCATGATATTTCACGGAAAATCTAGGGTTTTTGTAGATTTGATATCTCAAAACGAGATTACTCTTTTTGGCTAAGATTTTTAGCAGATTCTAATGACTTTAAGAACCGTCTATGAACAAAGTTTTAAACCAAAATTCATTTGTCTGGTTTTTTTTATAAATACCATGCCGAAAATAAAAAAGCCAGTGTAAATCCCATAACTCCTAAAGGATAGTGCATGGGAAAGAATCCTTCTATTCTCAACAAATCCTACGTAATAACTGGAACCTCATCTCAAACGCGAGGTATTACGTCGGATGGTTTCCTTCTGAAGAAAATGGAAAGTTTTCAATTTATAAGAACTATATTCCTTGAAATATGTCGACACTGCTTCAGTATTCCATAAGAATTCATATAGTTTTCTTTTATTTTAAAATCAATTCTAATCTTAGCTTTATTATTGCATGAACCTCTTCATTTTTTTTTGTCAAAAACAAAACATTTCGAATTCTTCAATGGTAAAATTACCTTGATAATTTCGTTTTTTGATCTGTTACAAGTAATTCAACAATTGGAATTAATCTTTCATCAATTAATTTTTGTCTGGATATTCTTTGTAATTCATCAATATGTTCATTATATAAACGTTCAGCTTGCTGTTTTCCAAACATATCAATAAAGGTTTGTATACTTGTATGGTGTTGCCAATTCGTATAAAATTTTATCCATGAACCTAATCGAAAATCTAAAACATGTCTTGCTAATAATGTTTTATATTCTGTTTGGATAACATGTTTTAATGATTGTTCATTTATATATGCATCTTTATATGTTGGTGGAATATATTTTGACATTAATATATTTGAATGTGAAGATTTTCTTGATGATAATAATATCGGTTCATCGCATGCATATAAAGCAACTTCAAGTATAGCTTGAATATTAATATGTTCATTGGCTGATGTATGTATAATAGGTATATTTAATAAGAATTGTGAATCATTTGATGATGAACAACGTATTGATTGTTCAAATTGTAAGGCTAAATCAGATTGATTATCAATTAAATCATTTTTTGTTGTTATTATTAATACAGGACGACGTGTTTTAAATAATGAATGAAGCAGAAATAAAAGTTCTGATATTTGTTTTGAAGATGATAAATCATGTATACATAAAAACGCATCAATTGTTATTTTATCTTTTGGAAATGTTTTTATTTGTGGATAATCTGAATCATTTTGAAATTTTTCTTCTGGACGTAATGTTAATGATGTTATACGTTTTATATAATTATCATATTGTTCATTATCATCAATAGCTATTGTTGAATGTTCAATTAAATGAAATAATGCTTCACGTTTTTCATCTGAACGTCTATGCCTTACTGTACCCCAATAAAACCATGTTGCTATATGTTGTTTATTAATGGAATTATTTTTTAATGAAAATAATTGATAATTATCAATATTTGAATCAATAAGACGTTTACATAATGATGATTTACCTGATAATGGATTCACACTAACTACAGCAAGAGTATATGTTGGTGGTGATAATGAAGAACTTGAAAAACCGCTTGAAACGATAGCGGTAGTTTTAGACATGATATATTATCCATACAAGGACATGGTAAACAGGTGTGTGCACAATAAGAAAAAGAAAAAAAAATGTCTAAAAATAAAAGCGAATTACGTTTTTTTTTTATTTTATTCGATACACTGTACAGATGTTGTTAAATAGAAAAGTAATCAATTTTTACGATGAAAAGAAAGAAAAATGAAGAAAGAACAATAACACGACGATATTTATAGACCTTTATACTTGTCATTTTCGTTTTTTTTTTATCGACTTGTAATATGAGACGAAAGAACATGGTAAATGAAAAACGAGAACAATCCTATACTTACTTTAGTTAACGATAGAAGCCTTATGGAGTTATTCAAACAAGACAAATATAATGTTAGTTTTTCTTCTTTTCTTTCGATTGTGGACATTGGACAATCGAGTAATATGTAAAATGGACAAGAAAGAATGTAATCGTTTATAAGAAGTATTCTTTTAGATTGATAGAATAGTTAAACGTAGTCGAATAAAAAAAACAATAAAAAAAAAGAAAATGTTACAGAGTAAAGAATTTATTAATAAAATTCTTATTGCATGCATGCATGCACGCATAAATATATATTCTTTAAAAAAAAATAAAAACAAACAAATTGTTGACAAGTTCGAAAAAAAAAATTCTTTTTATTGGAAAAAAAATTTATGCCAATTAAAAAAAAAACGATATTGATATAGATGGCGTTCAGTAAATTTTAAATGAAATTGTTTTATTATGAAAAAAATTTTCTAAAAAAACAAAAATAAAATCTATCGTTTTTTTAGATATTAGTTTTCGATTAAAAATTTTGTGTTCATATTTGAATGGAGCAATTTAATAATAATTCACTATAATCCTCTATCAATGAGAATGTTATCGTCGTCAATTGAACAGTATTGGAGAAAAAGGCGATTGGTCAAATATTTTGTAATCGTAGTGTATATGACTTCATCATTTTTCTGATGCAAAAGGAATATTCCCATTTCATCATACTATACTATATGTATCGGAGTTTTTATCATTTTTTAGATAAATTTAAAATGGCTTCTGGCGATTCGAGCGACTCTAGTAAAAAACTACAGGAACAGCAACAAGTAATATCGATAAGAATGTGTTTCTTAAGTAAATATAGGACCAATAGTGAAAAATAATTAGCATCTGATGATTTCTCTTACTAAAAATAAATCGAAGAGATAACATGCATTGTCATTATGAATTAAATTAATTTTGTATGTTTTCTCTAATTAGAATGAAAGCTCAACAGCACATGAAGAAGATTTTTCTCAAGGTAATTATGGCATCATGCCATTAATTCAATCAAAGGAAAAAATTGATCGTCAATTAATTCCTGTACGTGATATAAATGAAAAATCAGCTAAACAAACAATTTGGGTCCGTGGTCGTCTTCATACAAGTCGTGGTAAAGGCAAACAATGTTTTCTTGTTATTCGTCATCAATCAGCAACAATTCAAGCTGTTGTTTGTGTCAGTGAAAATGTTAGTAAACCAATGGTGAAGTTTGCTACTACGTAAGATTAGTATAAAAAAGCAAAAATATTAAAAATAATCTTGGTCTTTTTAAATTAGCATTACAAAAGAAAGTGTTATTGATGTTGAAGGTGAAGTTACTTTAGCACCAACACCTATTGAATCATGTACACAAAAGGATGTTGAATTACAAGTTAAAAAGGTAAATTTCATAAATTTTTTTGGTTTAAAGATCATTTTATATCCTTAATATTTGACAAGATGTTTGTCGTCAGTCCGGCTGAACCTCGTTTACCATTATTAATTGAAGATGCTATGCGACCGGATGATCCAACTACTGATGGTGCTCAAGCACCTCATGCTAATCAAGACACACGACTTGATAATCGTGTTATTGATTTGTAAGTGTACTTTGTTGATTTAAAAAAAAATGATTCATTAAATATATTTTTAGGCGTACACCAGCTAATCAAGCTATTTATCGTGTAGAAGCAGGTGTTTGCAAATTATTTCGTGATACACTTGATGCTAAAGGTTTTGTTGAAATTCATACACCAAAAATTATTTCAGGTAGGTTTATGACTTACGAGAGAACCTCTTCAGCTGACTTCTTCCGATTTCAGTAATGTTTTGCATGTGGTATCTACAGGGAAAAAAAATCATTGAAATCGAAAGAGAGCTGCCGAAGAGGTTCCGTCGTTAGTTTTATAGATAAAATTTATTTTTTTTTGCTGTTTTGATTTTTAGCGGCATCCGAAGGGGGCGCTAACGTATTTCAAGTAACCTATTTTAAATCAAATGCATATTTAGCACAATCACCTCAATTTTATAAACAAATGGCTATTGCTGCTGATTTTGGAAAGGTTTATACTATTGGAGCAGGTTTGAATTTTTATTTTATATCATATAGATTTATTTAGTTTGGTTTTTATAGTCTTTCGCGCTGAAGATTCGAATACACATCGACATTTAACTGAATTCGTTGGTCTTGATCTTGAAATGGCATTTAGTTATCATTATCATGAAGTTGTTAACACTATTGGTGATCTATTTACACAAATTTTCAAAGGTCTTGCTGAACGGTTAGTTGAATTTAATTTTTCAGTCTATGCCAAAATGATGTATCTTTGCTTCTATTTAGATTCGTCACAGAAATTGCTATTATTAATAAACAATTTCCTTGTGAACCATTTGAATTTATTGAACCTGCGTAAGTTTCAATAAATTGATAAGAAGGTTTTTTTTTCTAAAATAATGTTTTTGTAGGTTACGTATTGAATATAAGGAAGGTTTGGCATTACTTGCTGAAGCTGGTGTTCAGATGGGCTCTGAAGAAGATTTATCAACAGAAAATGAACGTATATTAGGTCGCATTGTTAAGGCTAAAGTAAATTAATAACAATATCTTTTTTATTATGTTTATAAATTTAATTTTTTCTTTTCGTAGTATCATACAGACTTTTATATTCTTGATAAGTATCCATTGGCTGTACGACCATTTTATACAATGCCTGATCCGGATAATCCTGTAAGTATACTATATTTTTTTTTTTTTTCTATAAATTGGATTATGTGTAATTGTAGAAATATTCAAACAGTTATGACATGTTCATGCGTGGTGAAGAAATTCTTTCCGGCGCTCAACGTATCCATGGTAACTTTTACATCAATGTCAAATGAAAATAGTTATGTAATCTTTGTGTGTGTTTGTTTTTTTAGATTCACAATTATTACTTGAACGTGTAAAACATCATAAAATCAATATCGATCAAATAAAATCTTATATTGATGCATTTCGTTATGGTTGTCCACCACATGGTGGTGGTGGTATTGGTTTAGAACGTGTCCTTATGCTTTATTTAGGTTTGGGCAACGTACGAAAAACATCCATGTTTCCACGCGATCCAAAACGTATTACTCCTTGATTGACCATCATTAGTTTCTTTGTTATTCTATTTCATTCTTTCTTGAATTTTGTTTGTCTAATAGTCACCTTGACACGACACAGAAAAAAAAGAAGCAATTAATCATACTGTTAAATGATTTAAAATAATTTTAAAACAAAGAATATATTCAAGAAAACAATCTCTTTCTAGATAAATATGACATATATACGCAGACAATAATGGGAATGAATATTTCAATAATTGCTCGTTAATTAGAGACAAGCACGTATGAAAATTAAGCATGACAAATCTTTTCATTAAACGAGAAGCAAATCATTTTATATGACAATGACTTTTCGTTTTGGTTAGTTTATCTATATGAATAATTAATGTTGACCTATTATTAGTTTAATAATCAGTAAAATAGATGTTTGCTAGCAAATGTCATTTGAAATAATATAGTTTTATATCATTATATGTTCTTTTGTTAAAGAAAAATAGATACTGATGTATATTTGCGATGAATGGACGAGTAAATACTATAGATCTTTTGTTGATTATTATTTGTCCAATGTTGTTAGATATATGAGGACATAAAAGAATTATCTATAGATAGGCAAAAGCTTGCTCAATCTCTCGTAAAAGGTCATTCTATAGTTATTTGCTTAATGTCGCCGTTCGTTTCTTGTCTTCTCATTTGTTTAGAGAAGAGAAATGGTTAAAGTACAGACGTGCACATACGTCGTTAACTGGGGAGATGTTTGTCTTTTCGTCTCTTTTTACCTTGTTCTCTGTTATATCTGCTTAAGAGTGTACAATTTCATATATTAGACAAATATAATCTAAATGCTTTTTCGTCTTGCCGATCCACTTCGTGGACGATGTCGCACTCGACTGGTCTCAATATATGTTGCTTACGTACACTATTACGTCAATTAATACTAGAAAGATAGATTAACCATTTGTTTTTTTGTATTGTATTTCGATTCTTTTTTTTTCTTCTGTTCTTTCAGTAGAAGCCCGATCGGTGAAGTATTTAAGTTCACACATGAATACTCTTTTCGTACAGCATTTGCATTTATATTATTCTCTTGATTGATGTTTTTGTATTTAATGTACACATGATCGTCGAAAGGTGAGTGTGTACGATTTCTTCGCATACCTTTTTCTTGCTTTTTTTCTTCTCCCGAAGGAAGTGTTTTTTTTTAATAGTCTAATTTTATTTTTAGATGATAGAGAACAAAACAGATATAAGTAACCAATACTTATATGTGCATGATTAATTCTCTTTCCTTCCATTTTGAATTGTTTGCCCTTTTCAGTCACCACAGTCGCCCTATTGAGTATTCACTTTTTTACTTCTGACTAAGTTTAACTACGGCGGACGAACTCGAGAATGAGTAGGAAGAGAAGAAGATGAATAGTAATAGTAACGAAAGAAAAAGGAGAAAAGAAAAAGGTCCCTATTCTCATTTTATTTTTTTTTTCTTCTTTGCTTTATGTTTTGTCGTTAACGATGCGTCACTCATACACCTATAAGATATTATTTTGAAGAGTACAAATACACAGTTATTGAGACAAATCTATCGACATAAGAAGTCGTTTTTTTTTCTCTATATTATTTCAGATCATTTATTGTGTGTCCTTCATGTGATAAAAATTTAAAACTAGGCAAAGAAAAAAATAATCATGTCGAAAATGTTATTACAACCGAATTATTGTAGTTGTACTGGTAAAATTGATTCATGATATGTTAATAAAAAATATCTATCATGTTTTTATTTTTATTTTTCAATAGTACATCAAGCTCGAAATTTACCAGATAAAGGCAAACGTGGTGGTAAGATATTTTATTTTGTAATCAAGAACATAATTTCAATGCTTTGTTTTATTTATTTTTTTCTATACTAGGAGTTGATGCTTTTTGTACTATATCTATGGGAAAAGAGAAATTTGCGACTGCTGTACGAGAAAAAACTCGTTCACCTGAATGGCAAGAACAATGTGATATGTAAGACAATGCAAAAACAAACAAATATTTAATTTCGAACAAAAAATTTATTTTATAGGCCTATTGTTGATGATGCAACAATTAAACTAACGGTGTATCATAATAATAAAAGTGCTTTATCAAAAGGTGATTTTGTTGGTCGGACGTATGTTTCATTACGTGATTTACAAGATTATGATCAAGTTCACCGACAGTAAAATTTTATATTAAATTTATTTTAATATTGTTTTTAATTTAATTCCTTATTTTTTTTTCTTTTTAAATAGTTGGTATAAACTTACAAATAAAGATGGTAAAGCTGATAAAGATCGAGGAGAAATCGATGTATCATTACAATTTTATTCGAAAAATAATACAACTGGTAGTGTATTAGATTTAGCAACGAAAAAAAAACATCTTTCATTGAAAGACATTAAACAATCGTTAGGTAAGATGATATATATTTATTTATACTAATAAACTATAAAAATTGATCAAGAGATTATTATTCAATTTATATAAGAATAATATAATAATGAAGAAAAATTCATCTCATGAGAATTCAATTTTTTATTAACCTTGAGTTTATTCTCTTAGGATAGGTGTTAAATAAAAATTAATTTTTTCTGGATGTTTTTTTTATAGCTTCTGTCAGTTAATTTAGTAGCTATTGCTAGAATACGCATCATGGAGAAATAAATAAACCCTTTTTCATCTGCATGTCTGTAATAAAAAGTTTTTTTTTTTTTTTTATAGAAAAAGTAATAAAAATGACAATAGGAAAAAGTTTCTGTCAATTAATGGTTTTACGATATGATAATCGCTATGGAACACCTTGATCCTCTAAGGTTGATTGTAAGAATTGCTATAGATCACTTTAGCATCAGAGAACCGTTTTGTTTTTTTTTACTTAAAAAAAGTCTCCTCATGCGTTGATTGGTGGATTATTTTCGTAGGAAGTTATATTAATAATCAAGGTATACTTTGAGATCGATTTGCATTTCTTTTCTTCCTATAAATAATCAAATTTGATCTTGAAGAATATTTATATTAATAATATCAAATTTTTCGTCATAGGTGGTAAATTAAAATCAGCCACGAAACATCGAAAACAAGACAATTTTGGTAGTGATAACCAGGTATATAAATTCTTTTTTCTTCTTTTCTAATGAAAAACAAATAGATGAATTATATAATATAATCTGTTTGTAAGCATTGTCCATATTAAATAAAATGAACTGATTATTTTTCAGTTAGCTGACCAGCGTCGTCGCCTAGGCGGCGGTGATGATAGTACATTTAATGTACGCGATTTTCTCGATGATTCACCATCGGAGGTGAGCGAGATCATTTTAGATGGTGTCAACAACACATGTATTCACTAACATAGCTTTTTGTTTCTTCTTCTTCTCCTCCTCTTTTGTATTAATGCACATTAAATAATTAACTAATCACTCACAGCTTTATTCTCGCTAGCTTTCTAACTATTCTTTGTAGTCACAACAAGCTGATAAACATAATTGGGATACTTCTTCTATTCGGGCAGAAGATGAAGAGGTTTGCATTAATCTTACGGCTTCTTTTAAAAAAAAAATTATTTCGATTCTTGAACATTTTTTTAATGCATTAAAAACTGAATAACAAAATGATTGTTTCTATTTTTATTTTAGTCAACATCTATAGCTGGCTCGCATATGTCACTTAACAGTATGTCATACAACAATAATGCTGAATCGCAGCAAAAAAAGGTATGTGTATAGAATTACCTCATTAATTCATTCTTAAGAGATTTTCTATAGTCAATGTCCTTGAATAGACGAGAGATCGATGTAAGTCAGTATTTATTTTTCCCCTTAATATGCATGAATATGTGTCAATTTGTTTTTTTTTCTGTTTTCATTTAATCGAATGAATTGCATGCACAGTTTTCCAAGTTTTTATTCTATTCTATTCAATTTTCCCGATGTAATAAGAGTTATAGATAGTGTATATCCTATATGTATGTATGTGTGGGTGAGCTTTTTGTTTCTTTTTGTCTTTGAGAAACTATAGAATTCTTCTTCTTATCTAACTGGTGCTAATAAGAAGAAATGAAAAATATCTTTTTAACAGATGCCTCATGCTCCAAGTAATGGACTTGGATCAACATTAGGTACAGGAACACCACTTTCATCACGTCGTTCAATAACATCGGATTATGATACATCATCAATACTTGATTCAGCTTCAATGTATGGTGGAGATGAACCATCTACACCATCTCCTCCTATTCGTTCTCAAGTACAACAACAACAACAACATCATCGTGAAGTTTACGTTGGTGATGATTTACCACCACGAAGTAATTCAACTCGTAAAAAATCTAAAGAACCATCACCATCAGCTACATTACCAACAATTATGACAACAAAAAATCAAAATAATTCTGCGTCACTATCATCAACAGAGCATAGTCGAAGTTTTTCTGTCACAGGTGATGATATCGAAGCAGCATTTGACGCTATCAATGATTATAAAATATCCATGAATGAATCATCATTGAATAAATCAAAAGATCACGAAGTTCCATCACCTGATGCATTATTTGGGTTATCAACAATAAAAGAAGCTACTGATACAGATGAAATTGTTCTTGATACACATTCATCACGACATCGTAATGATGAAGAAATAGATGACATTGATTTTGATAATTGTTTTAATAAATATAAACAACAACAACAAAAAGAAAAAAAACCAACTGAAGAAAAGAAAAGTAAAAAACCTGCTCCATCAACACCTGTTGTTCAACAATCACAAAAAAATCAAGAATCAAAATCTAGTAATTATTTCACAGAACAAAAACGTACAGCACCTGTTCATACTGATGATATACGTACTCCATCGATTTCAATCCCAACACCTAAAATCGATATACCTACAACACCTACTATTACTGTTTCAGCAAAAAGACAGAAAGAAACTACTTCAAATGATTTAGATGATTCAAACGATTCTATTGATGAAGATGTTGATGAATTATTGGGTAAATTGGAAGTAAGTATTTATCTGTCTTTTATACACGCGCACATACATACACATACATATACACATGTTTATGTATTAATAAAATCGCCATTTCTTCTTCTTCTTCTTACCAACTGTTTATTACTTTTTTTTAAAATCTTCTCAGTATTATATCGTTTTGTTCGTATTTTACACATTATTGCATGTAAAATTGCACGCAAATATGCATAGGATGCTTGTCTTGTTTTTATTGCTATATGTATATATATGTGTGTATGTGTGTGCATTGTTCCAACGGAACTTATGGATGTAAAAGACAAAAAAGAACCTGATTTCATTTAGCGAATGTCCAGTATGCGTTCTTCGACGAAACGAAAAATTCAACCAAAAGACGATATAATGCAACAATCATTTTCTGAGGTAAAAATAAACATTACTTTATTTATTTTATTCTGTAACTGAAATTCTTTTCCGAATAATTTCGGATTTCTTCGTTCCAAAAAATTTAAATTTTTTGAGAACACTTATCTATATTTCCAGCAATTGTCCTCTGAATATCAACATCGTCCGATTAATTTGAAGTATTCAACACTTCAAACGGATAAAAAAATTCAAAGTCGAGTTCTATCATTCGATGATATTGATGATATAGCAACACCAAGTATCGATATTGATACTAAGAATGTTGTAAGACTATATGCATGAAAAAAAAGATCTCATAAGACAGTATCTACATATATGTACATATATATATTATATTTTTTTTTTGTTTCCATTTATTGTATATCGATATGCATGTTATTGCGGTACATTCTCTCATTATTTATTTTTATTTATCGCATGTTATCGTTACTATTGTTTCATAATTGGTTTTATTGTGTTTAGGATCTTGTTCTTCGTTTTTAAAAAAAAGTCTAATTTATTTTTCTTCTTATTTAGCTTGATTCACCAGGTCATAATAAATTTGTGAGTGGCTATAATCAAAATCAATCATCAACAATGGGTAGTCGAACGGATAGGAATGGTCCTGCAACATTACCTGATATTGTTGGTGAACAGAAAAGTAAAAAACTAAAATAAAATAAAATATTTATTTATGTGTTTAAAAATTTCATTTTTGAAGATTTACGCCAAGGTTCATCTCAACATAAAGCATTATCATCAACTTCAAGTAATCAAAAAACAAATGATAATGGTCTTTGTGTACTTGGTTATCAAAATGTGAAAAGTACACCTATTCATCCAAAAATTCGTCAAGAACTTGATTATCTTGATCGTGAAGTAAGATTATTTATTTATTTATCAATATGTAAACAATGTTTTTATTTTTCTCGTCTGTTTTAGGAACTTCTTCATGTTATTGCATATCAATCAGATTTACTGAAAAAACGAGATACACGTTTAAAAGATCTTGAAAATTATACGGATGGTTTACTCGTTAAAATACTTGAACAATGTCCAACTATACTTCAAGTAGGCACTTCTTCATCGACATCGTTCTATCGAAAATGATCATATTATTATGCTTTCACTAATTCTTTTCTATTGTCTCTCACAATGCATATACAATAAAAGCTGCTACTATTGCTGTTGTCTATATATATATTCACGCGCTTCTTAATGCTTATCTATTTAACTGTTTTTCTTATCCGCTCTTTGACGATGATGGTCATAATCCTATCTCGTTCTAGAACGGAACTCTCAAATACAACAGCAAATAAAAATCATGAACTTCACAACACACGAATATTGGTGTGTGCATGCGAGTGTTTATATACTTGTTGCTAATCAGGGAGCAGTCGTATGGTTCTATTTGAAATTTTATATTCGTTCTATGTTCTATTCTATAAATAATTCTTTTGTTATTACCTGTGAAGAAAGATAAAAGATCTGCTGCTCCACTCTGATGTGCCGGTGTTCCCTCCTTTTTTTCTAAATACTAAATTGTGCCTTTTTTTTTTGTATATAATTCTATTGTTATTAAATTAATATCTTTCTATTCTATTTTTTTTCATATATATATATAATCTATTATTATATGAAAATTTCTATTCATTTCTTCTACAGTGTTTCTGAATAATTATTATTTAAGCTTTTTTCTCTAGTTCTTTACTTGTGTCTTGTCTTTTTCGTCGTTTTAATTGTAGCTCTTATTGCATATCTATGCAGGTACATCACAAGAAAATAAATTTTCAGTGTGGCAACTAAAGAGAGTTTTGAATGCGTACAGATGATTGTGGATCAGATATGGATTTTGAATTGCTATATAATAATTTAAAAGTGTAGACAGAGAAAGCTTAGTTGTTTGTGTATGGTGGAGAGAATAATATAAAAACACATTTAGAACAAAGAATCCAAGACTTGAACCTTATATTATATGACATATAATCCCATATCTTTCGATGGTATTCTGTCGGATGAATTGTGGATGCAATGGGATCGTACTAGTGTTCCATTAGGAAAGCAACTTCAAAGAAGATTATGGCTGATATAAACGGCCATGTACAACACTATAAACAATTCAATACGACGCTTTTATGGCCGTTTTCATGTGACGATATAACAATCATTATATATGTTTTTCCATTATTTAATGTACTATCGATAGCTATCGTTGTTGAATCAGATTTACATTAGAAAAATATTTTGGATTTATTTATGATTTACTAGCTAATGTTGTATTCACATCAAATCTAAATAAACAACAAATTTTTATTGTAAGACATTAAGTTATGAAAATCTTGTGCAATCAATGATATCTTCGTGAATAATCTATAATAATGTTTAGTAGAGGCGCATTAGCAAAAAAAGAAATATAACAGTCTCAGATTACCATGATTAAAAATGGTTACAACTCGGCAAAAATATATCCTTGAAAAAAAACTAAATCCTCCGATACTTTCGAAAGGAAAATGGCGTGCATAATAATGGAAAATAATCTGTAAGAAATGGAGAAAAGTTTGAAATAAATCTCGGTGAAAAAGTCATACTATTAAAGACGAATTTTCTGAAAGTAAAATGAGTGCAGTTGATTGCTTTACATCTGTAAGCAACCATCTTTCCTACCAATCAGAAATGACATCGATAAATGTGGCGCTGGTCAGAGTGATCCATAACTTATTCTAAGAGAATCTTGGAACGAGATCGGTAAACTGATATCCAATAGACTGGTTTTCCGGTTACTGATCCGGTTCAGTTGAGGTTCTAAATCCAGTCAGTTTTTACTAGTATTTTGCCATTTTTTTAGTACCAATTTTTTTGAGACTGAACTCAATCTATTTTTCTCTGTTTTTACCAGCTTTCATGTTTTTCGCAATTTAGAGGAATGAGTTCATAGTTTCGACCTAACAAAAGGGGGGGGGGGGGGTGCATAAGAGCCTAATTTGGCCGGCAAGACTTTTTTACACTGAACCTAGCACCATCATACATAGGATACAAGAACTTTAATTGGCAAGTACATTGGTACCAGATTTCAGATTTATATTTCAAGTACATTTTACTACTTCTTCAATCATGCATCGATCGTATAAATATACCAAATTAATCCTTGAATCTGATCACACAAGCATGTGAAACTAAGCTTCTTTGCATATAAATATTCACAGAATCAGAAGTACTTCGACGTGCACTTGATAGCCCTAGTTTTAGGCTATATTTTTCACTCGAAAGTCAAATTCTGAATGCATCGCTTTAGAAAACTTCAAGATATGAAATGATCCTACTGGGAATGCAGATTGATAATACCATATTCTTTCAGAATCAATTTTGAACATGTATACTAAAGAAAGACAACTTTTATTACAGCTTGTCGGGTAGTATTTTTCACGGGCTACAAAATCCAATATCTTTTAAAGTTACAAAAGGTGAGACAAGAAAAAAGTCTAGTACCATAGTATAGGAATGATATCCATTTTATATATAAAATAGCATATTTAATTTACTATTTCTGTTAAATTTAGTAGAAGTCAGCTTCTGTCATAACTCGTTAGGTGTCGTTTTAAATGAACGACAAAAACCCTATTGTTTTGTTTATACCCTA
>CAJNOL010000043.1:306541-327472 GCA_905250125.1 Rotaria sordida | reverse complement strand
CTGTTGTTCATATTTTATTGAACCGACATTTTGATAATGGAAGACATTTTTTTTTCAAGGACTGTTTCTCAGGAACATCTACTCTTAAAGACATCTTCTCAAGAATGAAAAATCGAAGACATTTCGTAAAAGATACTCTAGACTGTTACCATGTCATCAATGGAAGTACCCTTCTCTTCTCTAGCCTTTCGAATGTATTAGATCATTTATCAGTAGAACGCAGAGGGATTCCAGTTACTTGCGCATTCAGTGTTATTTCAAGTGAGACAAAATAATAAATGCCATGGAGCATATCACATCCAAGTCGTAATTGATATCACATGAAAGTAAGAAATTTGGAAAAATGGCTGAAATCTCGAACAGCTATTTATCATAATTGTGAAAAAGACAGGTAGTGGTGAAATTTCTTTCCGCAACTGTTGCATCATGACTCTTTCAAACTGATAGAAAATAAACGAAAACATTGAGAATTAGATTCAGAAGCGAAACCATTTCTATTAGATCAGTAGCATCACAATTATGTCGATTGTCTCGCGAGTAAAGAGTGTTTTTCATCACTCGCATTATTCATCCTCTCAGTATAATGTATGAAGGCTACGATCGGTATGAGATTGTCCGTTGAAGGCTGTTGTGTAGTGACTAGATTCGTCAGAAAGTCATTGCAAGTGATTGCACATCGATTGTATAAACAAGGATACTCATATATATGGCATTAATAAGTTCCTCCTCGTTTTAGGATGAGCCACTGTGAGTTCTTGCAACTCATTCATCTAACGAAAGCTTCTGGAATGTTATTGGGCGAAAAAGTGAGTCAGACGAACTCGTATGAATCCAGGAAATTTTTGTGTGACGTACTGAAAAATAACTTAGCATTTGAAATTGGATTCTGGTATGAGCTTTGACCACAATTTCCAACAACTTTCGACAAAGTGTTGATTGTTTTTCGGTATAAATGACTGGAATTCGTTCGGCAGACATTGTAACGAAATTTGGTTTTAAGGAAATCGTCGGATCCGAACGGAACCGGCCCAAGATCAATGAAGCATTTAGAAACTGTTGCTGAAAATTAAATGGAATCCTCGATTTCGATAACCAAAACGCCCAGCCTGGAAAGAAATACATTCTTCATACGTCTTGTGTGATGGATATTCACTTGATAGAGATGAATATCAAACTATTAATGTACCTAAAACTTGAATCAATGAACACTTCTACGAATAACTCTACTGGATTTCATTGTTTTCGTTTGATTCTACATGCGATTATATGAAATTATGAAATTACAGTTCATTTAGTGCATACATAGACAAATAAATCGATTGACATCGAGTTCATGAATAGAAAGTGACCATCGGTCCTTAGGACTATCTTTTCGTATTAAAAGTTAAGTTATTGTCTCTTGCTGAATGTAAACAAGAGGCACTCAATCAACATACCTTCTGTACAACCAGCAACATCGCTACAAAATCAAAGCATGTCTTTTGACAAATGGAATCTATGAAAGACAATGCGACATTTAGTTGGAACTTGACAACATTTATTTAATTCAAGAGAAGTAGTAACGGAAAACAAAAGACACGACCTTGTTTATAGTGTGCGTTCGTTCATTATTGACATATTCTCGTCTGTCTCGTTTAGAAAAGAATGGTACTCGTACAATAGACTGACTGTACTTATGTTTCCCGAATTCTATTGTCGCCAAAAGCATTCGGATATAAAGACACCTGATTCAATGCTCGATATCAAACAATTGCCACCAAAAGCAACAAACTCTTTTATGCTAAGAATTCAGTTCTGTTCAGTGTTTTCTCCTCTACTCATAAACATCAGTAAAAAAAATGACACACATTGAGAGCATTCTATTTTACTTAGCTGTGAACCTTATGAAAATTTATCACTTATCGATACATTTGAAAAAACGAAATTTGCGTAGATTCAAGGTCGATTTTTTGTTCAACTGCAATAACATTTCGGTCAAAAGGTGCAGAATCATTATTTGTTGCCATAGCAGCAGTATTACTCTATTTGACTAAAGCCTTGTTTTCATTGTTCAGTAGCTCTCAAGAGTTTTAGCAATTAGATAGAGTCTATGGCGAATCTATTTCTCACACATACATCTGCTTGAAACGTTTGTATCGATAATAGGGACACTATTCTGTGACACCATTGAATAACTATTGTCGAAAATAAAACACTTACGTGCAGCTTCAAATGTTTTGTGCAAAAAAAATCAGACGACGATATTGAATCTTTTTCTTTCTTTCTTTTCTTTGATTTCATGCTGAGGAAAAATGAAATTCTTTATTGAAGCACCTTCCTTCATTTCTCAATTTCAGTACTCATACAACTATTGCAGACATGTTTCTTTCAACATCACTTGCGATTCTGGTGGTATTTTCGTTTATCGTCTATCGCTATTTTAAATATTCTTCTTCCATCATTGAACGTGATGCTACTAAACCACGACGACTTCCAACACAATGGTTAATAGGTTAGTATTCTTTTTCTTATTTTTCTTAAGCAAAATCTTGACGAAAGCATGTAAAGAGCAGCTTTATTGTCTTCTTCTCGTCTTTTGTTTCTCTACGTGTGTCTGTGTGCTCTAATTTCCTAGTAATACAAATATTGAACTCGATCAATGGCATAATGAATGTTTTAGGTATCATCTGGACTGCGGGTCTTGGAGCATTTCATGAGTCAATCGCCAAACTGAAAGTAAAATACGGTGACTTATTTGCAATTCAACTCGGACGTGGCCGTATCACTGTTATTTCCTGCACTGACTACGTTCGCCACATTTTAGCCGATCGAAATACCTATGATATATCTGAAACAACTAATCGTAATTTCAGCTTGGTTTTTCCTACAGCTTTGCTTGCCATCCGAGGTGATAGTTTTAAGCGTCATTCTCGCGTCATGTTGCCAATGTATCGAAAGAGCAAAACATTGCTGTTTTTCGATAAAATCGTGCAATGTATCGATCAGTTCATTGAGAAAGAATTTTTGCATCAAGATCAGCGAATCCACACCAATCTCGTTGTCAAGTGTCAACATGCCCTTTTGAACATCATCACCATCATTGGCTTCGATTATGATTTAGAGAAAGGTTCGTCAAAAGATGGTGACACGCTTCGACAAGCATTTAACGATGTTATCAAGTGTGCCAATCGTTTTGCTCTGATGGCCAGCATTCCATTGTGGATTGCACGATTGCGTTTAGCACTCGATTCGAAATTTCAACGTGCTTTGTGTATTCTCCGTCAGTATGTCATGCATATAATTCATGCAGAACAAAAACGGCAATGTGAACAACAACAACAACGCGTGGCCAAACCCAAAACTCTAATTGCATCGATGGTGGCTGCGGCTGAAAATGACCGATTAGAAACGGGTTCGTCAAAAGCATCGCTAAGTCCCACTGAACTCTTCGATGAAGTATCTTTGTCGATGGTTGCCGGCTTCGAAACAACATCTACAGCACTGTCGTGGTTCTTTTTTTTGATGTCAAAGTATCCAGATGTACAAGCGAAGATCAAAGAAGAACTCTATCGTCATGGCTTAACTTCCGATGCTATACTTACACCCGAAGACTTGGACGAGTTGGTCTACATGGAATGTGTCATGAAAGAAATACTAAGATATGCTCCGATTACTGCTGGAATCGTTCGTCAAGCAACACGGGATGATGTAATCAATGATATTATCGTCAAAAAAGGTGATATTTTTTTAATTGCAACACAGAATATGCACCGAGACCCACGTTATTGGAAGATTGATCCTATGAAATTCCTTCCTGAACGGTTTCTTGACGAAGACAAACATCCAACTCCATACGCCTACATGCCATTCGGTGGTGGTCATCGGGCATGCATCGGTCAGGATTTGGCTTTGTTTGAATTCAAAATTGCTATTACACAGCTTATGCAACGTATTACAATTGAAGATGCTGGCAATGAGGCAAACAATTCTGGTGGATTTATACAACGCATCACTTGCTTTCCAAAACATGTAGCTGTAAGAGTTTATATGGATTCAGACGCGAAGTTGCCGGTGTAAAATCGAAAGATAGTTGAAAATGCGTCTTTTTAACATTCTTTGTACAACGACGAAATTTTTCAAAAATGATATTCCCCCCCAAAAAAACGAATTGTCTAATTTTAACTTCAATGCTCGAAGAATAGCTCTGGTATAGATATCAGTTTTTTCATAATTTCCTTCCACACCCATACCCTTTATTGTCATCGTCTTCAAACACCTATCGCACGAAATCGATTTAAATAACAATTTTTTTCAATCCACTTTCTTCCTCCATTCCGTTATCTCCATTGACTTCGTCAATCTATCAAGAGAATTAGATGTGAATTGCCTAGTTTGATATGTTTCTTGGCTGGTACTGTTCCTTTTATTGATCTTGTCGACCCGGCATTGTATTAGTCATCAAGCTTCGGAAGCAGAAATGACGCTCAATAACATTTTATTTTAACTTTTCATAAATCTCAGGTTCGATTGCCGACGGTTATCAACCCTCTTATACATCCGCCATGTGTTTCCAGTACCAGTAAAGATTCTTAAAAATTCACGCATATACTTTTCATAAGCGCATCGAGTCATCATTGGCGATGGTGATGAATTCCTCTATATAATGTTTCTTAAATCCTAAAGAGCATTGATGATATCTATGAACGCTTCTATATATCCTTTGTAGGTGGTATGCTCTAGTGTGGTGTGTTTAGCTATCCTTTCAGAAAGCGTTTTGAAAACTTTACCGGATGCGTAAAAAATATTTTTCCAGAAGAGTAACACTGTGATTTTAGATAGCACATATAACAAATTTCATATCAAACTAAAGCTCGTCGAAAATAGTTTTTATCAGTGGTAAATAATCAGGATTATGAAAACTTTTCAACGTTGGACTTAAGAATTTTCAAGAAACTTCTGGTGTACAATTGTGATAACCTATCACTAAAGAGCCGTTTGACAAGAATGGAAACTTTTCACATGTATTCGTAGACATATCGTTGTTGTAAGTATGCAACATAATTCAATCCTCAGACTGCAGTTATTCTTTTTCATTCTGTAGCTTTTTCATCATGTTTTTTAGAACAAAGCTCATTTCCATTTACTGCAAAACATTTTCTCGTCGGTACTCACTTTTCTTTTTTGTTCTTTTACATAGTGTTAACGTTATAGAAAAAACATTCCTTTCTCATTTTTTGTCAAAGAATAATGATTCATGACGACGGTTAGTAAATACTGTTTTTCTCATTTCTGCTCTATGTTGAAAATTTGTAGGACAAAAATTTTTAAACACTTGGTAAGACATTATATAAGATCATTTGTTATAGATAGATTCCACAAATAAAAAGAATTTTGCCCATTGATTAATCGATTAAAGTCATCAATTAAAAGTGCCTAGTACTTATAACATCGAACAGCCAAGAATTATCGATAGAGTTAAATATATCTTTTTTCGTGAAGCTCGTGATGCTAATGCAAGATTTATTATTCAACAGTGGATTGTGGAGAAAATTCATCGATCTACTCGATTTGCTATAGAGTAGTAGGAAAAGTGGTATGAAAAATATTTTGCTAATTATTCAGAATGTCGTTGTAAACTTAAATTATCAAAAACCAGCAGAAATTTCATTCGCAGTGCAATTGAGAAACAAAGAAAAAGTTCGTATGTTATAGCTAAAGAAATCACAGAAAAGCAAAATGAATATGTTGTTCCAAAAATGATCGATAACTACTGCTTTAAAGTAAGACTAACGCCATTTCATGTTACTCGAAGACCTTAAAAACAGAAACTTATATTTCTGATCGGCTGTAATTCTGCAATTGTTTAAAAGACTGGACTCAAGAGAACTTTCAACTTTTTGCACTATCAGACGAATTTCATGTCTAGTTTATGTGTACAGATCAAACTATCAATGGAAGTCTACCTAATGTAAGCGTAGCTAAAAATAATGGAACAGCAATCAAAAATGAAGTTGAGAAAAAATACTATCACAGACGGAACGTAATCTTTATCACGAAGAAACACTGGACAAAACACAACTTAGACGCTTTAACAAACATGAAAACTCTCTTATATTTCTATTCGTCATGTCTCTGTGTTGTAAAGGTCACTAATGGTTGTCATACTAATTACTGATTATATCCATCAAACTTTAACAAATAGAAATTACTTTATGATAGCCATCATTTTGAATTAGATCTAGTTTCAATTGCCTCATAAAAGTAATTTTCTACGCTAACAGAGCGTAAAATTCTAGACATTTTTGAACTGCGACACTGGAAAGTTTTCATAGTCCTTACTATTTAGTTACTGATAAATATCATTTTTCCCGTGCTGTATTTGGGTGTAAAATTTGTTATGAGTCCTATTTGACATCACAGCGTTACTCCCTTGGAAAAACACTTCTATGCACCGTTTACTTCAGAGTTGTAACCGGTAGGGTTTTTCCCTTACCGGTACCGGTACCGGTCTAACTGATCAGACTGGACCTGGCCGGCCGGTATACTGGTATAAATTATTCTTCTGTTTTCTGACCCTATATAACACTCAAATCAACATCTAGATGAGTCATATATTCCTTCTAATCACTACAGCTACGATATAAAAGTACTATTTCGCCACTGCAATGGTTTTACTATTTGCTTTCATATGTTTTCTGTTTTTCGATATCTATTGGTGAGCACAAAAGTTCATACGACCATAAATTCTATGTTAACTTTGCACTTTGATTAACTATTCATCAAATATGGGCTCTATTTATTGCTCGTATGCTTAATCTACTTCGTATGCTATACTCGCTTTGTCATCTTTCGTGTCTGTGAGGACTATATCTAACAAATAATAGGAAATATAAATCCATGATAAACTACAATGCTAAACAATTAACCATTTGATTTTATTTGAACAACACTCATGTGGTTCAGGAAACGGCATTTTGTCGGTTAAAACAGTTCTTATTGGCCACAACTACCATTTATCATACCTAAACGTCGTTTCAGAATAGAAAATAGCTGGAAATTGACCTTCGTAAACGCTACGGAAACGTTTTTGTATGCATTCGAGCTTATATACACATAATAACATTTCTGTGCTGTTTACAAAGGTCAATATTCGGCTGTTTCCTTTTCTGAAACGACGTTTAGGTATGATAAACGGTAGTTTTGGCCAATAAAAACTGTTTTAAATGATAAAATATCGTTCCTTGAACTATATTGGCAGAACGTCGTACCTACATGGATTGGATAAATATAAAAACATCCATGACAAATTTTGACTCGATAGGATAATTTGATACAATTTTTTTTACCAAAATAGTCTTCGACATTAGTAGAAAGTTTTTGATGTTCGAAGAAAACCACCTTTTTGATCACTTTTTCGGAAAAAATAGGGAAAAATTCAAAAAAAACTCAGATCGGGCCGGTAAAGAAAAGTTGGTTCTACCGGCCGATAAGGAATCTTCTACTGGACCGGTAGATCGGCCGGTCTGGTTACAACTCTGGTTTACTTGTTGGTAGTTTCATTATCCTTCTCATTTGACAACTCTACTATTCGAGTTGCCGTAATCTTATTGCTTTTGTGTTGCAACACCAAGAAAACCTCATTTATTGTCTTCCTTCCTATGCTTCGGCTTTTTACCTCTTAGTAGATACTGGTTCTTTTTTGTATTTTCTGCTGCATTCAGACGCAATCACTGCATTTATCTCCGGTAGATACAAGTTCATGGTTCGGAGACAAGTAATTATTCGAAGTGACACGGCACCGCCTATTGAGAATGAAGCTAAGCTTTATGTGGAACTGCGGTACACTTGATTGGCAGATATACCAGCAAAGATAATCACGAAGGCAGTGGTGTCAAGAGTGAACAAATTTCCAGTGGCATACGCGCTGCAATATATCGGAAATGATGTTGCTGATGCCAGAAAAGATCACATGTACTCAATGTATGCTAGTATCAAGAGTGTCTATGACAAGATTTAACTCTTCACAGACGATATGAGAACTCATGTCAAATCTTTTGGAAATGATTGTACGAAGAGCATCGATATTTCCATCATGGTTGTACAGAGTGAAAAATTGATCTACATTTCACTTATTTTAGTTGATAAACGGTTATTTAGTAAATCAAATCGATATCGACAAAAAAAACCTATTTCATATTCGATATTAAATATTTTAAATCGACTCGACAGATGATTGATCTTCATTTTGACAGTATCTTCTTGTATGTTCGCAAACTTTTCTCGTCTATTCAATGTGGTATACTCTGTGTACGTTGCGGTAGATGATGATTATCAGTGATAGAAATTCTTAACTACTGGAATAAGTTTCTGATCGAAACCGTCCAAAATATCAGCTACAAAATCTTATTGATTTCAGTTAATTAATAAATCTTTCTTATTAATCACAGATTGAATCTAATGGCAAAAACTAGTACAACAACTATTGAATTTCGGAGTGCGTTCCAAATGTTGTAGGGAAGAATAAAGATCAAAGGTTTTCTGGTGTCGTTGGGATGAATATTAATGAACTGATCAAGATCACCAAGGCAAAGACGAATTTGACAAATGCATAAAATCGATCATATTGGGTACAGGTCAACGTATTCAATTAAAAAAAATAACCGTTTATCGAGTCTAATATGAAATCATGCACATTGAATCAGAAGTTGACATGAAAAACTTTTGTTCTAAACTATCTTGAGAGAATTCAGTACGTTGGCAAGATTACTGAACTTCCAGTCGAATTGATCGAAGACAGTAGCATGTAGTAGAGTTTGACATTGGTCATAAACTAAAACAATATCTTTCTTCGGAAAATCGTTTCTTTCTTGTCGTCCAATTTAAAAAAAACTTACCTTGAAAGTGGAATTGTCGACCGATCATTATTCTTTGACCTGTTTTCAGTTCAACGATTGATCAAACTCTCACTTTACCTCGAGATATCTATCAAGCTAAATGAGTACAACAGATGCTTCTATTCTCGATCAATATCAATCACGTACCATGCATTGAATCCCCAAAGCTACAGAAGTGAGAAAAAAATCTTATTTTTTCGTCTAGCTATTCAATAACTAAACTTCTTAAACTTTAATTTTTTCCATCAGATTATGTTCCACATCGATTGAGATTTTCTTCTAGTATGCTGAAGATTTTATTTCAATACTTATTAATCATCTTTTCCTCATTTGATAGCACATTCTTTTTTGTTGTTCTATCCACTATTCTTACCTTATTTATATCTAGAAGGTTTTTTTTATTGCATTCAGATTTTGCATAATTCGATCAAAACTTCTGATCTCGTTCTCTTCATCATTGATTTGAAGCGACAACTACAGAAAATTCTTCATAGGTTTGATAGCAATCAAATAGTAGGCTGTTTCATTGGATTTCGACACGTTCTTCTTTCTACCGTTTTTCAACAGCTTATGTAAGTGAAAACGAGTCGATGATTGTGCAATGCAATACAAAAAATGTGAAAAAACTGATTCTTTTTATTTTCCCATATAATCTGTACTACACACATACCCACAGTTAGCCAAATCGTCTCGAATCATATTCATCCTATCAGACAGCAAAATCTATATGAATATTGATCATTCTAGATGAGTGTCTATTCGACGACTTTCGAGATGTTGCCAGACGAAATGATATTATACATCTGTCGATATCTTCGTAGAGTAGATATTCTCTACTCTTTTTTTAATTTGAATACACGCCTGACTAGGACAATAACAGATTATTATCGTTATTTATATTTGACATGTTATGTGTATCGGAGATTTGACTACGTCGTCTCACAAATCTTGCCTCAGATAGGCTCTTATGTTCGATCTCTTCTATTAAATGGTAATTGGGAGACAATGGTGTCGCCTAAGGCTTTCGCTATTCTTTTTGACTTGCCAATATCATATACCTTTCCACACTTGGAACATTTGATGCTTAAATGGTTCACAAACGAGAGACTTATTTCATTTCTTGATACTCTTCAAGATCTTTCGGAACTTGTCAAACTGGATATTCAGTTCCTCAGAGGTAATGCACAAGCAGCATCACTAATCAAAATCTTAGCTGCTAATAACAATAAACTTGTATCGATATCGTTCGATCAGTACTCGATTTATTTAGATTTATCTTATCAGGATGACAATAAGTTCTATCCTAACATTAAAGAATTGACTGTCAACTTGACACGACGTCAAATGTTGCCTCATCTTTTCAAATTGGTGCCAGAGGTGAATCGTTTACATGTGTACCTCAATGAAGTGTCAGAAAGTTCAGTTTCTAAAAATGAATTCCTCAATCTATTGTCTCTTGTTCATCTCACTGATTTTGAGTTACATTCAATCAATCTCTTCTGGACATTCGATGAACTTATCGGTGTACTTCGTTTGATGCCCTCTTTACAGAAGCTTACACTCAATCTTTGTACGAAGGATAAACGTTTGATCAATAGTGACAATATTGCCGTTGTTTTGCCTCCTACAATTCAACAAATTCATTTATTCATTCAGTATTATTTGTCTGAAGAAGAAATTGACACAGATGCATTGATTGAATCATGGACAACTCGTCCCTCGATGAAATATTTATTGGATGAAGCAGAGCACAGTATTTTATTTTACACCATTCCTTGTAACTTACATTCGGTCAATCTAACAGCAGTCATTGGTAAACAAATGCTACCTGGCTGGGAATATATGCAGCAAGTGGAAGATCTATGTATCTACAATGTAATATCGCTTGCTGAGATATTTTTGATAGTACAACACTTTCGCCAACTTCGATCATTGAAGATTTATGTTAAAAACCAATCGGAAATTCGTATGTATTTGTCTCAATAAACATCATTAACCAAAATTGTTAGCATATAGATGAAGAAAATCTAACAAAAGCATCTTTCAAGTTCATGTATAAAAGACATAAAACCTAAAAATCTAAAAGTTACGAACCACAGTTATGTTCGTTTCTTCTATCTTTACAGTAGAAGAGAATAACTTGAACTGGTTTGAAGTCATCTAAACAGTTTTCACAGTATTAAATGAATGATGCCGATTTGTTATTCGAAACCAGAGAAAAAGTAAGATTTGTTGAAAATAATCGAATAAAAAAGCGTGGTGAAAATGAATAATGTTCGAATTTATAATATCAAAATTGTTCAAGTTTCTAATGAATTTCTAACTTCTTTCAAATCGTTTCGAATGCTCTGCTTTTCCGTTGACTGAATTCTATCTCTATGCAGAACAATGATCAAAGAAAATAGTAAAGCATTTTACAGCTTTCGAATATGAAAAGAAATTTCTTCAGTTTATTCACAAAACAATATTCGAATTCAATGACTTACTCATTGTTCACATAGTTTCTAGGATGCCTGATACAGAAAAAAGTGTTCTCTGGTTACCATATCTCAAGAGGCTATATGTGCGTGGAATATGTGAATTATTCACTTTGGTCAATGCTTCACCAAATCTCACGTATTTATGTCTTTCCTACAACTGCTTCATTACTCTGCTTGATGACAAATCCATCTGTAATCTCTTTGAACAACAAATCATTCGTCTGGACATCTATGATTGGGTTGGTAGTGAATCGGATCTATTACAGCGCATCGCTCAAGTGTTTAGACGTCTTAATTATCTCGTCCTTGTTCTCAAAGATACGAAAATGCTCATTGATTCGATTCCGCTGACACTACTGAAATTTTGGAACAGTGAAGAACTTCCTTCGTTAAGTGTCGATGGTTCACCATCGGATGAAGCAAAGAAAAATCTTCGACAATGGTTGATTGATAATACTCGTTTATTGTCAGAGGACTCATTCGGAGTTGAATATCAGGATGGTTGGTTCGATTTCTGGATTTAGTAGTGTCACTATGCATTGACATTTTCATAGTTAACACGATTACTGTGAAGAATTATAAATTTATTCGACTACCGCTAATCGAGAAAAAGGCTTTTACGATGTATCGTGTGTGTTTTTTTCGCATTTGACCTAGCCAAGGTTCCCAACAATAGGTGTGTAGATGCACTAAATTCATGGGCTGAAATGCGAGAATTAAGAGTAGATGTAGATGTCTGTGAGTGTAGGTGGATATACCTGACGGTGTGGTTGCGAGGCTACATATGGATTGTGGTTTGGTCGTTGTTTTGGATGTGGATTTGAGTGTGTATGGTTGTGAACAGAAGATCCAAACTTTTTTACAGGCATCCACATAAGAAAAAAAAGAAAGACGAATAACGAATGAAAGACCAGTACGTCAAACTATGACAGGCTAAAAAAACAACAGTTTGTATCGAAACAAAGGAAAAGGATGACAAAATAGCCATCAACGATAACTCCATGCATTGTGATCGAGGGAAAACATTCTCTAATGCACAATGACCAACATAAGGATGAAAGCGAGACAGCAGCGTCACACACTGGTAGAATACTGTCATAATGACTGATTAGTTTAAACGAGTACATATTCGGTCTTTCGCCATACTGAACTACTCTATATCGACCGATAATACAGTCCACCGCAGCTCAGCTACGGCACCGAAGCTTTGTGTTTTCGCACAGAAGCAATGCTATACAGTAACTTACATTAGTTCCCAAAAGGAGTGAGATAGAACGCGCATTCCAATGGCACCCATACTCTCTATCATCCTTCCATAGCCGATCTCAATGTGGTGATATTCTCTCTCTGTGGAAACAGGGCATGCAATATGAGAGCTAAGTCGGAACATAAATGTCACATGTCAGTAGAAGGCTATCATGGCGAATAACTGGTATAGACGATAGCTAAGACTGCCTTCACCCAAGTTTTGCAACTGTGCATTGACTTAATGACAGAGCACCAGGGTGTTTTGTCTACCTAAAGAAGTAATAACATGCAGCGCCCTGCAACGTCTGTCTCTGTGAGGTTGTGATCGAGCGTCGATGCAATTGTGAACAGAAGATCTAAGCCCTGCCCAAACCCACCCATATCCAACCTATGTATTCAAATATAAATAAAAACGTTTCATAAAAAGAGTTTAATGAGATTTTTCTAATTCAATCATGGAACACTATCATCTATTTCATAGATTTAAAGAATTAAGGCAATCTTGCCTTTCTCCTTTGCCGATCGAAAGTTTTCCGTTTATTATATTAGCTATACACATTTTCAGAAGCTAATGTCACTTGTTTGTATATTAAAATTTTGGAAAAACAAACTACATTCTATACTAAAAATTACGGCTTTGTGTGCGTTTTTCTGCAAACTCGATTCTCAAACAAAAAGTTCAAGTTTCCTTCCTGATTCTTCTATACGATGTGATTGATTGGGCTCAGACATTACATGCATACGTCAATTGAATTTACGTGTTTGTTTGTTTTCCACCTTGAAACTATTACACCTAATAATTTTTCGAGAGATTTTACAAAATTAGCACCATTCGGAATTAAGCAGTTTTTCGATAGTGTCTTCGTTCTTTTGAGCTCTATGAGCAATATTTGTCCAAAGAAAAAAAATGCACCCAGATTTGATTCTAGTTTCTAGAGAAAAAAATGAACCCTAAATAACGTAGTATGGATTTTTGTATGGGACCAAACTTCAGATTATTTTTATTGTCTGATTTTTTTTTAGTACCAACGACTATTTCTTGAATAACTTTTCAACGGTTCAAGTTATAAAGATCGGGTTTTCACCGTTAGAAAGGGCAAGGTGGAGGATGTGGATCTGTATAAAATTCATTAGGTTTACGAGTCTTTTGTATGATTGTTTGCAGTCAAATATTTTAGCGGTTGTCTATTTTCATGAGTTTTCATGACAAGTTAACATCTAATTAGACCAAAATGTAGCCCAAATCGTCCTGTATTTGTGCTAAAATTTTCAAATCGTTGCGTCTTATTCTTGAATTTATTTCCTTACGCTTTGATGTTAAAATGTGAAAATTTTAGCATGAATACAGGACGATTTGGGCTACGTTTTGGTCTAATTAGATGTTAACTTGTCATGAAAACTCATGAAAATAGACAACCGATAAAATATTTGACTGCAAACAACCATACATAAGACTCGTAAACCTAATGAATTTTATACAGATCGACATCCCCCACCTTGCCCTTTCTAACGGTGAAAACCTGACCTTTATAACTTGAACCGTTGCAAAGCTATTCAAAAAATAGTCGTTGGTGCTTTAAAAAAATCCGACATTAGTTACTGTGTGCCTAATATCTTAGTGAAGGATGCATTAGAAGATTGAAGATTTTCAGTTAATCCTTTATCGAGAACGCTTGAAGTGTGTTAGCGACAATTGTTTACTCTCTTTCTCTTTGGAAGACTGCATTTGTTCTGTTCGTTCTGAGTTCAAAAATCTAATATAGAATTGTGATCGAAACGTATTTTTGAAAAGAACAAACATTTTGAATTATTGAAATCAAGGGCCGGTATCTTCCTCTTCAATTACTGAATTATAATAAGTCTATTTTCTTTCTGAATCAAACGTAGATTGTCATTAATCAGATCGATAAACAAATCACATATTTATTTTTAGAATATTATCCTTATTATAAGCTGAGATTGGCGTCAATGTTACTACGTCGTTTTAACTAAAAACAAATTTGAATTCAATCTTTGTTAGCTGCTCAGATTTTGAACAAATTTGGTAAGTAGTCTTTAGTAAAATCTTTATATCTTTTAAATACAAACACTTATCGATCTTGCCCTTGTGTACATCAATAGAGGAGAAGTTAAGCTACCTGCCCATTATATTATACTTGGGAAAGTATATGTTGTTTTCAAAGTGAATTAAGTTCATCTTCAAAACTCATGATGTATTCAAGAAGAAAAACGACTGTAGTTTTTCATCAACTTTGTCAACATATAGAGCAACGTCTACCACTAGATAGTACGAATAATTCGAATCACCTCTCTCTTTTTGTTTAAAATGTATTCAAAAAATACCCACGACCATATAACTCTCAAATGGATATTAGATACTTTCTACTCTCATGACAAGTTTTTATTAATCAACCTGTAAGTTGATTTTTCACATTTCATTTGAAACATTTTTTTGATAAAAAAAAACGCATAGGATATCGTTATTTGAAAATATATTTTTCCTTGGATCTATTTATTTTCTTTATTATAAATGTGTTGATTAGTGAAAAAATGTCGAGTTTTATAAGTGATCGAATTTTTTTGTATGGATCTATGGAGTATAGATTTATATATGCTTTCATATCATATTGTTAGATATAACAAGTAAAACTTCTTTTTTTTCGATAATTACTATAGCAACAGACATGATTTTTATATTAAACGCAAATCTGTTTCTTTTAAAACGATAGGATTTCTCTCATCTAAATCAATTCTTACAATTAATTAATTTCGTATGACGAACTTGTCTGCGTGAAAAAAAAGTTTCATTTTAATATATTCATAAAATTGATCAAACTTTTGATCGAAATATAAAATTGATAGAGTATATGCTATATATGATTCATTAAAGTAAAATAGTGTTCCATTCAAGCATATCTAATTACGAGATGGCCAAGGTTCTATAAACACATCATGATACTGAATATAACTATAAAAAGCAACGTAAACAAATATTCACGATATTAATATAAAGAAAATGAATTGTGTGTATAAGTGTGCATGTCGTCATACAACAGAAAAAACTCGTTCTTACCTTAATATAGAAAAAATGATTGCGTACATGTACATAGTTATTTCTACAATGAACTTTTCTTTAAACAATATATTGATGTTGATAAAGTTTCATTAATATTGTAAACGACTCGATGGCACATACTGAACTTATGGATTTTTGCATAAAATTCTATTCTAGATTGCTTTTCGATTGGTTATTGTCCAAGAAAATGTTGAGAAATGAATCAATGTTCCAGAATAGACTGCCTCGAAGCGGTCTGATCGAGATTAAACCAATATGAGTAGGCTAGGTGTTAAGATTGAGTCTCTGAGAAAATCAGTCACTCTAGTGCATCGATCATGAAACAATATCTTAGAGTTTTCTGATTTTTTACAAATATGTTGTAGATGATGATGAGTTTAGAAATCTTTCAAATTTTCATTTCTACTCAATCGCTTTTTCCAAGGTCATTATTCAAAATACTGATGAAATTTTTAATGATCATTATTTTTTTTAAAATTTTTAATCGGTGTTTGTGAATTTTCTTGAAAATATGATTTTTATCTTTTGAAATGAGAAAGTTTTGACATAATGCTCGTTCAATCGTAATTATTAATGATTTCTTCGTAAATTACTTTTAATTAATTATAAAATGTATTAATATCTCAAAACAGAGCCCTATTTTATCCTTTTTTGACTTTTTATCAGCAAAATGTCAGTCGAGTGCATGTTATGTCTCAACAACGAAATGCGTTCACATTTTCACTAGCAATAGAGCCCAAAAAGTTGTATATCATATGATGTAATTAATAATTTTTTCCCCATGTGCAAAATCAATCACTTTCAATCAAAAATTGTCTTTTTTCTATCACTCATAAATATGAAGATGTAGATGTATTTGTTATAGATTATACTTCGTTGACTGCTTAAAGTTTTCTTGTGTAGCTTATTTATTTGTTGTAGGTATTATGATGATAGAAAGTTAGTGTGTGAGACCTTCGACATTTTTCGTGTTAGCAAAAGAAGATGAAACGTTAAGAGTGGGGCAACTTTCACAGAAAATAGCGTAAGAGAGGAACTATTTCCAGATTTTGATTGCGAAACATTGACTTTCATCAAAAACAAACTTTATATGTGCAATCATCATGCAAAATTATACACGAACAAGTATGGACATGAGGCAAAACTGTTAAATACATCAGACGATATCGATCGTTTTGAACTCAAACTCCTTTATTTTAAAAGATAAAAAACATACTTTCGAAGAAAATCTACAAAAAGCAATTAAACAATTGAAATGGAAAAAGTAATCGCATCGAATTGAAAATTTTCAGAGATTACTAAACTTATCACTATTTACAATATATTTTTTTTAAAAATCAGGAAAGTCTGAAATATTACTCCATCGTCGATGTCTGAGTCTCTCAGAAGCTTACTCTTGAGATCTTTCTATTTTGAGCTCCAAGAATAGGTATTACTAATTCTACTCAAACTAAAAATGTAGTCATTATTTAATTTTGCAGAAAAAATGACAGACATACACAAGGATAGAGTCGAAACACATGTTTGAAATGTATCGTACATTGTGTCAGAAAGCACAGCACATTTTACGGTAGTCTGTGCATCAATTTTATCTTGTTAAGACAAACCAAAGAAGCATAATCTCATGAGAGTTTTTAATGAACTCAAGATGATATTGTCAAATACGACGAAACTTCATGAGTGATAAATCCTTGTAAACATACATGTCATCAATGTATTTTCTTTTATATTGATAGACGAACTAAAGTAAATTTGAATAATAACAAGATACTGATTGTAGATAAATCATTTCATCTATTCATTAATCTTAATTTATGTGAATAGAAAAATAAAGAATCATTATCGCAAAAAAAAACCAAGTTCTTAAGTAAAATATAATAACGATAGTCGAAATCAATGTCGACTATGGATGAAACTTTATAATTTTCTTTTTCTGTCTGTATATTTCTCATGGTCACAAACTATCATGCCTCTAAAGTTCCCTTTGATAATTATAAATTAAAGACTGATACATAGTTCTTTGCTTTACTGTTGTGAAAACATTTTTTTTTCACAAGGTAACACTATGTATGTGTATCAATAACATGTCTGAATAAACATATTGATGGATCTTACTTGTGTCTACGTATGTTTCTGCTATTGCTACACTGTTTAAGCATGAAATGAATGAAAAAAAAGAAAACGTTGTCTATATAAACAAACTGAATTCTTTTCGTTACACAGTTGTAACAATCTAGTGTAGAAAACTATACTTGTTTTCAATCCAACAAACAACATGTACGTAGAACCTGACGCCAGTGGAGCACCAGCAGCAAATACTGCACTCCCAGTTATTGGAGCTATGTCTTGTGGAACTCTTCTTTTATTTATACTTGCTGCTACTATTGTACTCGCACTTATTCCCGTCTATGTACCAGAAAAATCAGCTTTATTAAGTTCTAGTAAATCATTCATTTATATTTTTGTTTTTAAAATGCTATCTAATCATATGTCATTGTAGGTTTAACAGCAAGTAATGAATTCACAATGTATTTACCTGTTGACAGTGCTGCCACGGGTAGAAGACGAAGACAGCAAAGTGCAGCAAGTAATCCATTAGTAAATTGCGCGGGTGGTAGGTTTGGACCGTCCGGCATCTCAGCGCTTGAAACTGCAGTATGTCGTCATCTGTATTTTTTTATATTCAAGAATTGAAAGATGCCAGAAAAGATTGAAAATAATCCTGTCTTCTATAGAGATACAACCCTTTAAATTATCTTTCTTGAGCTCTCATCTATCATATTCTCAATTTGTGAAATACATAACATCCTAAAATTAAACTATATCATAATGACCATGTGAATAACATAGCCATTTAATTAATCTTTAGCATGAAAATCTCGAAATAAACAAACATTTTTTTTTCAAATACAAATTAAAAATTCACATTCATGCATTTTCTATAAATTGTAAAGATCCGATTTGGCAAACAATAAATCCGACTTTTGTTAAAAAGTGAGATCGACAAATTTTCTTTTGATTTCTCTTGTTTCATACATATACATATTTAAGTATTAATCTGTTTATTTTATTTTAGATGCTTAGCTCTGTACAATCGAACGGTAACGTCCAAAGTGTAACAGTTTCAATTGTTGACGTCACAGTGGATGATACTAGTAGAAGAAGACGTTTGTAAGTTACAAATATATTATTAAAAATCAATTCATCAACAAAATATATCTTTCTAGTTCATTTTCAAAACGTCAAAATAATCTAATAATAATGTTGCGTGTTACATGTGTACTTCAGTTTAAGCCGAAGTGTGGCTTTAGGTGTCAAAACACAAATGGTGATTTAATTGCAGCATTACTTCAATCGAATTTACCATCTCGTTTGTCTCTTATTAATATTCCTATACTTAATTCAGGAGGAGGATTGTGTCAAACCATGAGTTCAATTCGAGTTAGTAGAGTTCGACTTATCACACTTATACGTAAGATTACTTCATTTTTGATAACTAGTAGTATTTTATACTTTGCATTTTTCCTTAGGTTCTGGAAGGTTTTCCATGATTAAACCAACAGTACGTCCAACATTTAGTATAACAGGAGCTACTGTCACATCTGTCACATCAACGACCGTTATAATACCAACAGGGAGCATGGGTTAAAATCGTAATCATTTACTACTTTCAATTGACTGTTTATCGAACGTTTCGGACAATGACTGCATATCTATTTTAATTACAACTCGTTCTATATTAACACAAATATGATTCATTTTATACTAAAACAAAAAAAAACACTAATCAGAAGTAACTTTAACTAACCATTGATTTTTATTAAGTGTATTTTTCATTAATTACAAAATTTTTTTAAACAATTCATCGATTTTAGTCTATTTAACAAATAAAAATTAAAACCTTTTGTCTTTTTTTATTAAACAAGAATATAAAATATACTTTTAATGATTGAATAGTTCTATTTGGTATGTTTTGTTGATTTTCTATTTGATGTATATTTTATTGATGATCAATTGGAAGCTAAATGAAATATTAACAAAAAAAAACGAATAGAAAACATAAAATTGAAATTCTTTTTGTTTATACTTGTTCTCATTGTAGTTTTCCACGTAATTGTTGATCAAGGTTAAGTATGGCTTGGTTATTTTTATCAATACCCTATCTAATAAACATTTCTTTATCAAAAAAAATTGTCCTTGGGTTGTTTCTAATTACACAGTTAATTGTGTAAGTTTTTTTTTTGTGTTTAATAGAAAATGTTATGCTTTCAATTAATGATTGTTGTAATGTTTGTAATTGTTTAGTATATAATTGTCGTAGTTTATTCCATAACAATTCTAAACTCTAAGAAGAAGAATTTGTGATAAATTTTTGAAAAAGAAAAAAGGTTTCGTTTGGATATTACTTAAAATTGAGAACTAATACTGTCAAGTTCTTATAAACGTGTTATTAGTGTATCATTTGTAGTACGTACGTGATGATTTTCTTCTTCTAAAGACTCACGTTATTCTATATAGAAAGAAAATCAATTTAAATTAAACGAGTGTTTTTCTTTGAAATTTGAAAATAGACAATTCGAATTTTTATTTGATAAAGATCAATATAATTCTAAAGGTACGGATTAATGACTATGATCGCACTCATTTATCAAAATCCTAGATCCATCATTGATACGGATAGTATAAATGAGTAAAAATTATTAAAATAATATCTATTCGAGAAAAGAATTTTGGACATTAATGTAACTTGGAGTTCATCAGAAAAATTATACTGAAGAAAACAAGAAAAACATTGTCAAATGTAAATTGGATGAACATTAACGTATAGAAATTTTTCATCAACCAAACTCGAAGGATTCGATTATTAGGAGTTTTCATATCTATGCGATATTAACTTGACGAAGAAACTTTCATAGATGCTTCCTTTCGATTTCAATGGTTTGTTGCTTACAGATATGAGATAGTATTACAGCAAAAATTCTAAAAGGATTGTGGTTCTTATTGTAATTGGGCAGAGTTATTGTATTTTTAATATATCTGTTATTCAGATAGGCTTGTAGAATTCCAGTTTAAAGAAAAACTGTTTTTTTTTCAGATTTTTGTCTTGAGAATGCTTCTGTTTAAAAGTCTAGCATAGACTAGTGTGTCAGACGGCACTCATGGGTTGCCGCTCCCATTGTGAAGTCTATCTCCTGACAAGATCATCCTCTTTTTTTTAAATCTGCGGAAGTACCATTGTACTCTCTTCCACAAA